>VZQC01001330.1:437600-488970 GCA_009823505.1 Rhizomys pruinosus | reverse complement strand
GAGACTTTGCTTATAGAAAATGAAGATTGGGGTATAGCTTTACAAGTGATTTACAGGACAAATTAAGTATCATATCCAAACATCCCTTATTGAATTTTATAAAGAGGTAGAAATAATTTTCCTCCACCAAGTGTTCTCAACAACCTTTAGACGCCGCCCTCCTGTATATTCACAGATGGTTCATCTAATGGAAAATTTGCAGTTTATGCCCCCGGTAAAAACCGCTAGTAAGACAACAGACGGAAAAACCTCTGGAGCAACGTAAAGGCTGTAATTTTGGCTCTTTCAAACCTATACAGAAAAATTTAAAACCTTTATCAGACTCTAAATATGTAGTTGATTTGTTCCCTGCAATAGAAACTGCTTTGCTTTCAGGGCACTCAATGATACTAAGTTCATTACAACAGCTGCAACAACTCATTAAGGACAGGACAGAAAAAATTTATATTGGACATATACGGGGACACTCTAATCTGCCTGGCCCCCTGAGCAAAGGAACTATTATGGCTGATGCTTTAACAAGACAAGACCTCTACAATAGTTGTCTCCAATTTACAGTTGGGGAGCGACCTCATCATTGTCATATTTCTCCTTGTTCTATGGGTGGGAAGGCAAGGAAGTCTCTCATATCAGAACCTTTGTGGCACCTAGAAGGTAAGTTTCATTAGGACTCATTATAACTAGTTGTTACATGTAGGATCCACAGAGGGGTTCGATGTTTATGGCAATCTGAGGCTTTTCTTCCTTTGAATGTTCAGACGGGTCGCAGGGGAGACGCCATAACGCGCCAGGCCTTGTGTCTTTTTGATCTAGGGTTTGTGTCCCCTTGTAATATTTGGAACAGAGGACTTAATTCCCCTGTGGTGATTTTTAAATAAGGTCTAATCCAATTAATATTTCCCAACAATTTTTGAAAATCATTTAAAGTACATAACTTATCTAAACGAATAGACATTTTTTGAGTACAAATATAATCATTATGTATAGATTGTCCAAAATAGTTCAGAGGCTTATTTCTTTGAACTTTGTCCAGAGCTACAACTAATCCAAACAGCGTAAGTTGCTCCAAAGTATGGGCTAAAATTTGCTGATTAACAGATGCTGAGGGATGGGCAAGCAATATATCATCCATGTAATGGAGTATATATGCATCAGGGTACTGCATTCTTGTATTTTGTAATGCCTGATCTACAAATTTTTGACATAAAGTTGGGCTATTTTTCATACCTTGAGATAATACCTTCCACTGATATCTTCTATAAGGTATTTTAAAATTAACAGAGGGGACACTAAAGATAAATCTTTTACAATCTTCTGGGTGCAATTGAATCGTAAAGAAACAGTCTTGTAAATCAATCACTGTGACATCCCATCCTTTAGGGACACCCACAGGCGATGGCAATCCTGGTTGAAGTGCTCCCATGTTTACCATGGTGGAATTTACTGCTCTAAGATCCTGTAATAATCTCCATTTTCCTGACTTTTTTTTAATTACAAAAATAGGGGTATTCCAAGAGCTATTACTTTCCTCAATGTGTCCTTTCTGTAACTGTTCCTGTACAAGTTGTTCTATAGCCTGTATTTTTTCCTGGGTAAGGGGCCACTGATTAAGCCATACAGGCTCATCTGATTTCCAATTTATTTTATCTGCATGTAACGAGCTAACAGTGGCCCCTGTGAAAAATACTGTTCATTCAAATTGTCTGATGTGACTAGTTTAACATCCATCTCACTCATGATATCTCTTCCCCATAGGGAGAAGGGAAGGGAAGGTATCACATAAGGTTGTATGAAGCCTGTCTTATCATCCACTTCCCATTTTAAAAATGGAGAGCTTTGTGCCACGTTTGAGGCCATTCCTAGTCCCAAAAGGGATGAGGAAGTTCTCTTACATGGCCAGGATGAGGGCCAGTCTTTTCCTGCTATATAAGTTTTGTCAACCCCAGTATCTAGAAGACCCTGTAGACATTTTCCATTAATTTTTATTGTTTTAAAAGGTCTTTCCATTCCCAGATCTTGAATCCAGGCTACAACATCCAAAGAGCCAAATTGTTCCTGTCCCTTTTCCTTTTTTAAAATTGGATTTGGTAAATTAAGATACGGCAATAATAATAATTGAGCTGTTCTTTGCCCTTTTTGTAATTGAATAGTTTCTTTTAGAGGCCTGACCATTATTTTTATTTCTCCCGTGAAATCTGAATAAACTACACCTGGCAGGACCTCAAAATTTCTTTTATAATTTGAGCTGCGTCCAATTATTAAGCCTACAGTTCCTTGGGGCAAAGTCCCCAGAATTGAAGTGGGTACTAGTGATACCCCATCCTCTCAGGACAAGATCACATCCTTGCAAACTGAGAAATCCAAACCCGCACTACTGGGAGTGGCCCTAGGTAATTCATGTATGGTAAATTCAGGGGCTTCTGGATTGAGCGTGCCCCTTGATGTGGATTTCTCAGCATCCTCTCTTTCTTTTTGGGGGCTGAGATGTTGTCCCAAATCTAGTTTTTTTGTTTTTTCTTCCTGTCTTTCTTTAGCTTTGCCTCTAAACAAAGGAGTTCCATCTCTATGGAACTTTGAATTACAATCTTTTTTCCAATGTCTCCCCTTTTCACATCTAGGGCAAAGTCCAGGGGGTGTCCCCTTTTCGGGTACATCCCCTTTTTTCCCATTTTGGCACTCTCTCTGCATGTGTCCTATCTTCCCACATTTGAAACATGTGGGGTTGGAGGGTCCTCTTCCTCCATAAGTCTTCCTCACATAGGCGCTATAAGTCTCTGCCCTCATCGCTGCAGCATAGCCATCCTTTGGATTACAGCTGGACAGGCATCTACACAGGCCTTTATAAAGTCCTGTATCATTCCTGTTTTCCTAATAGGTCTTATGAGATCCTGACAGAGCATATTGGCATTTTCCCATGCCAGTTATTTTAATAATATTTCTGTTCCTTCTGAAGGTGGTAACATACTATGAATAGCCTCCTCTAGCCTTGAAACAAATTCCTGATAAGGTTCTTCATTGCCTTAATTCCTGTCAAAGTAGTTCCCTTGGTACCAGGAGGTGGCAGCTTCTTCCAAGCCTGTATAGCATTGTCTGTTATTGCTTCCAATATTTCCTTAGGGATAGTAGCCTGTGACTGGGGGGTGGTATACTTCCCAGTCCCAAGGAGCATATCCATGTCAGGTTTTGGTCCTCTGTGTTTAAGAAATTGTGTCACTGTTTGCTTTGACCTATCCTCATATTCTGTTCTCCAGAGGATGTAATCCCCTGGGCTCAGGGTTGCTTTTGCTGTTTGATGCCAATCGTAAGTGGTCAACCAATGACTTGTGAACACGTCCAATACTTGTAGAGTATAAGGAGCTGAGGGTCCTGAAGTTTTAACAGCCAATTGTAATTCTTTAAGAGTTTTTAAAGACAGAGGCTCCCATACAGGCCTTTCACTTTGCATCCCTTCTGCTACAGGAAAGGAGAAAGTGACGTCTCCAGTCCTTCTTGCCTCCTCCATAGCTGCTTGAAAGCCTGATGGAGCTAAAGGCTTCCTTTTCCTATATTTTTCTGTCCTTTTAGCGGGGAATGTTGTGTATGGAGGACCCCCAGCATAATAATGATCTCGATCTCTTGAAGGGCCACGTTTAGAGGCCTCTTCAAAATCAGAGTCATTAGAATCCTCATCATCATCTGATTTAAAATTTGTTTCTAAAGTCTCAAATGGAGGCTTCTTGTCATCAGTCCCATGCGGCTGAGTTGGGCTGTTTAGAGGTTTGGCTCCCTGATCACCTTCTACAGATAAAGTTTCATGTATGAGACCTTCAAAATCTGAATCATTTGCCAATATCCCTCTCATCTGCAGCCACAAGGGATAAGGATGTTTGGGGAGTTCCCCCTTCACCATGCTCCTGCACATGCTTTCTCATTTCTTTACCAGCTTGTTTCCAATCAGATAAATCAAGGGTGCCTTCCTCCGGGAACCAAGGACTGACTTTTTTAGCAAAGTCAAGAAAATCTTTCAGTAACTTTTCAGAAACCTGTAAACCTCTGCCTGCCATCATATGCTTGAATACAGAAAGGAACATTCGCTCTTGCTTTGATTCGTTATGCCTCATAATTTGCCTCCTCGCTCGTAACCAGTGAGTCTTTACTGGCGAGTCTGCTGCACAATGGCAAGGGCCTCATCCATTGCCTGGGAAAGAAAGAAAAAGAGAGAAAAGTTTACCCATACCAGAGTCCCTGTTCGAAGTACCAGCTGCCGCAGGCCAGCCCAGACGGAATTTCTTTCTCCCAGCTGGATATCTGTCACCTGCAGGAAATCAAGTTCTGTACAGGGGGGCACAGAGTCAGGTGAGAAAAATAACTGGACTTGACACCAGAGAGAATTTTGGATCTAGTGCGTCTTTACTGAAATCAAGTGGTGTTTTTATTCAGGCAGGCAAGTAACACAGGGAACGCAGGCAGGAGAAGGGGAAGGGTCGAGCTGACAGGTAGGTAATGCAGGCAGGAGATTTGCATTCCTCGGGAACAAAGGGCTTTTTACAGCTGGATTTACAAGGCTAACAAGATAAACTAAAAACTGTCTCAATAAAACAGCAGCCTTAAACTCACAAACCATAAAAAGTCATTGTCTCTTTTGAAGTTTCAATTACTCTGTCACTGACCACCAGGGAGCTTAACCTCGCAAGGCTCTTATCTCCTTGTCCTTTTTACACAGACAATTCCGGAGTTGGTGTGACAGGTTATATTACTTATGTGTCAAGGGAGGATGGGTGGTTATCTTACTTATGTGTCAAGGGAGGATGGGTGGTTATACTTATGTGTCAATGCAGGATGGGTCCGTATGTGTCAAGGGAGGATGGGTGTTTATATTACTTATGTGTCATGGCAGGATGTGTTTGCATCTCACTTGTCAAGGAAGGATGGGTGGATATATGACTTATGTGTCAAGGCAGGATGGGTGGTTATATGACTTATGTGTCAAGGCAGTATGGGTTCTTATATGTCCTATGTTTCAAGGCAGGATGGGTGCTTATATCACTTATCTGTCAAGGCAGGATGGGTGGTTATAGGACTTAGGTGTCAAGGCAGGATGGGTGTTTATACTACATATGTGTCAAGGCAGTATGTGTGCTTATATGACCTATGTGTCAAGGCAGGATGGGTGCTTATATCACTTATCTGTCAAGGCAGGATGGGTGCTTATAAGACTTATGTGTCAAGGCATGATGTGTGGTTATCCTACTTATTTGTCAATGGTGGTTATTTTACTTAGGTGTCAATGCAGGATGGGTGCGTATATTACTTATGTGTCAACAGAAGATGGGTGGTTATATTAATTATAGATCACGGCAGAAGGAGGAGTTATGTTATGTGTGAAGGCAGTATGGGTGGTTATTTTAGTTTTGTGTCAAGGCAACATGGCTGTTTATATTAGTTTTTTGTCAAGGCAGGATTGGTGGTTATATTTTTTATTTGTCAATTCAGAATGGATGGTTATATTACTTATGTATCAAGGCAGGATGTGTTCTGAAATTACTTATGTGTCCAGGCAAGTTGGGTGTTTATACTACTTATGTGTCAAGGCAGGATGGGTGATTATATGATGTATGTGTCAAGGCAGGATGTGTGGTTATATCGCATATGTGTCAAGATAGGATGGGTGGTTATATGACTTATGTGTCAAGGCAGATTGGGTGGTTATATTACTTGTCAAAGTAGGATGGGTGCTTATGTGACGTATGTGTCAAAGCAGGATGGGTGCATATATGACGTATCAGTCAAGACAGGATGTGTGGTTATATGGCTTATGTGTCAAGACAGGATGGGTGGTTATATGACTTATGTGTCAAGGCAGGATGGGTGCTTATCTTACTTGTCAAGGGAGGATTGGTGGTTATATTACTTATGTGTCAAGGCAGAATTCGCAGATATATTTCTTATTTGTCTACGCAGGACAGGTGGTTATGTTAAGTTTCAAGGCATGATGGGTGGTTACATTATTATGTGTCAAGGCAGGATAGGTGGTTATATGACTTAGGTGTCAAGTCAGCATGGGTGGTTATATTACATATGTCAAGACAGGATGGGTGTTTATATGTCATATTTGTCAAGAGAGGATGGGTGGTTATATGACCTATATGTCAAGGCAGATTTTGTGGTTATACTACTTATGTGTGAAGGCAGGATTCATGGTTATATTAATTATTTTTCAAGGCAGGATTATTGCTTATATGACTCATGCCTCAAGGCAGGATATGTGGTTGTATTATGTATGTGTCAAGACAGGATGGGTGCTTACCTTACTTTTCAAGGGAGGATGGGAGGTTATATTACTTATGTGTCAAGGCAGGATGGGTGGTTGTATTACTTATGTATCAAGGCAGGATGGTTGATTACATGACTTATGTATCAAGGCAAGATGGTTGCTTATATGACTTATGTTTCAAGGTAAGATGGGTGGTTATATTGTGTGTCAGGGAAGGATGGGTGGTTATATTACTTATGTGTCAAGGCATGATGGATGATTATGATTTAGGTGTCAAGGCAGGATGGTTGATTATATTATTTGTCTGTCAAAGTAAATTGGCTGGTTATATTACTTATGTGTCATGGCAGGATGGGTGGTTATATTACTTCTTTGTAAAAGCAGGATAGTTGCTTGTTTGACTTCTTGTCAAAGCAGGATGTGTGGTTGTGTTACTTATGTGTCAAGGCAGGATTGGTGGTTATATTACTTATTTGTCAAGGGAGAATAGGTGGTTATATCATGTGTCAAGACAAGATGGGACGTTATATTACTATGTGTCAAGGCAGGATGGGCGGTTATAGGACTTATGTGTCAAGGCAAATTGGGTGGTTATATAACTTATGTGTAAAGGCAGGATTGGTGGTTATATTAATTACTTCTCTAGGCAGGATGAATTCTTATATGACTTATCTGTCATGGCAGGATGTGTGGTTGTATTACTTATGTGTCAAACGCACGATTGTTGCTTATCTTACTTGTCAAGGGAGGATGAGTTTTTTTTATATTACTTATGTGTTATGGAAGGATGGGTGGTTATATTTATTATGTATCAAAGCAGGATGGTTCCTTCCATGACTTATGTGTCAAGGCAGGATGGGTACTTATATGACTTATGTGTCAAGGCAGGATAGGTGGTTATATTGTGTCAGGGCAAGATGGGTTGTTATATTATTTATGTGTCAAGGCAGGATGGGTACTTATATGACTTATGCGTCAAGAGAGGATGGGTGTTTATATGACTTATGTATGAAGTCAGGATAGGTGGTTTTATTAATTATTTGTCAAGGCAGGATATATGGTTATATAACTAATGTGTCAAGGCAGGATGGGTGCTTACGTGGCTTATGTATCAAGGCAGGATGCGTGGTTATATTACTTATGTTTGAAAGCCGGGCGGGTGTTTATCTTACTTATGTGTCAAGGGAGGATGGGTGGTTATATTAGTTATGTGTCCATGCAGGATGGGAGCATATGTTACTTATGTGTAAAGGGAGGATGGGTGTTTATATTACTTATGTGTCAAGGCAGGATGGGTGTTTATCTTACTTGTCAAGGGAGGATGGGTGGCTATATGACTTACATGTCAAGGCAGGATGAGTGGATATATTACTTATGTGTCAAGGCAGTATGCATGCTTATATGACCTATGTGTCAAGACAGGATGGGTGCTTATATCACTTATCTGTCAAGGCAGGATGGGTGGTTATAGGACTTATGTGTCAAGGCAGGATGTGTGGTTATCTTACTTATGTGTCAAGAGAGTTTGGAAGGTTGTTTTACTTATGTGTCAAGGCAGGATGAGTGGTTATGTTATGTGTCAAGGCAGGATGGGTGGTTATTTTAGTTTTGTGTCAAGGCAGGATGGTGGTTATATTACTTGTCAAAGTAGGATGGGTGCTTATATGATGTATGTGTCAAGGCAGGATGGGTGGCTATATGACTTATCGGTCAAGACTGGATGTGTGGCTTTATGGCTTATGTGCCAAGATAGGATGGGTGGTTATATGACTAATGTGATGTGATGGTTAATCCTGGGTATCAACTTGACTGGACTAAGGGACAAATAAGAGAAAAAAGGTCTTCTGATTGGACTGCCTCAACCCGGATGGCCCACCCCAAATATGGGCGTTACCTTCTGCTGGCAGGCAGTATTTAAGGCCACGGCAGAAGGAGCTGGTCCCTTCTTTTCTCCTGCCGCTTGCCTCTCTCATCTGGTGAGTTTGTCTTGCTGCTATGATCAACCTTTCGGATCCCAGCGTGTACTGAGACCGGCAGATCTCCTGGAATCCATTTGGGCCTTCAGCACTAGATTGGGACTATGGAGACATCCAGCCTTGCGGACTGAGCAGTTCCCTGGATTCTCTCGGCCTTTCCAGTGTGGTGCAGCTACTGTTGGACTCCTTGAACTCTGTCACATGAGCAAATCAATAAATTGTATATAGCTATATATATTCGACCTGTTACTTCTGTTTCTTTAGAGAACCCTGACTAATACATGTGTCAAGGCAGATTCCATGGTTATATTACTTTTCAAAGTAGGATGGGTGCTTATGTGACGTATGTGTCAAGGCAGGATGGGTGCATATATGACTTATCAGTCAAGACAGGATGTGTGGTTATATGGCTTATGTGTCAAGACAGGATGGGTGGTTATATGACTTATGTGTCAAGGCAGGATGGGTGCTTCTCTTACTTGTTAAGGGACGATGGGTGGTTATATTACTTACGTGTCAAGGCAGGATTGGTGGATTTATTTCTTATTTGTCTAGGCAGGATAGGTGGTTATATTAAGTGTCAAGGCATGATGGGTGGTTATATTACTTATGTGTCAAGGCAGGATGGATGATTGTGACTTGTGTGTCAAGGCAGGATGGTTGATTATATTATTTCTGTGTCAAAACAAATAGGCTGCTTATATTACTTATGTGTCTTGGCAGGATGGGTGGTTATATTACTTCTTTGTCAAAACAGGATGGTTGCTTATATGACTTGGTGTCAAAGCAGGATGGGTGGTTGTGTTACTTATGTGCCAAGACAGGATTGGTGGTTATATTACTTATTTGTCAAAGGAGGATAGGTGGTTATACTATGTGTCAAGGAAGGATGGGTGGTTACATTACTATGTGTCAAGGCAGGATGGTTGATTATATTATTTCTGTGTCAAAACAAATTGGCTGGTTTTATTACTTATGTGTCTTGGCAGGATGGTTGCTTATATGACTTGGTGTCAAAGCAGGATGGGTGGTTGTGTTACTTATGTGTCAAGGCAGGATTGGTGGTTATATTACTTATTTGTCAAAGGAGGATTGGTGTCAAGGCAGCATGGGAGGTTATATTACTATGTGTCAAGGCAGGAGGGGTGGTTATGTGACTTATGTATCAAGGCACATTGGGTGGTTATATAACTTATGTGTAAAGGTAGGATTGGCGGTTATATTAATTACTTGTCAAGGCAGGACGAATGCTTATATGACTTATCTGTCAATCAGGATATGTGCTTGTATTATTTATGTGTCCAGGCAGGATTGGTGCTTATCTTACTTGTCAAGGGAGAATGGGTTTTTATATCATTATCTGTTATGGAAGTATGGGTGGTTATATTACTAATGTATCAAGGCAGGATGGGTGCTTATATGAATTATGTGTCAAGGCAGTATAGGTGGTTATATTGTGTGTCAGGGCAGGATGGGTGGTTATATTTCTTATGTGTCAAGGCAGGATAGATGCTTATATGACTTATGTGTCAATGCAGGATGGGTGCTTATATGACTTATATGTCAAGAGAGGATGGGTGGTTATATGACTTATGTATGAAAGCAGGATTGTGGTTATATTAATTAATTGTCAAGGCAGGATGTATGCTTATATAACTTATGTGTCAAGGCAGGATGGGTGCTTACATGACTTAGGTATCAAGACAGGATGGGTGGTTATACTACTTATGTGTCAAGGCCGGGCGGGTGGTTATCTTACTTATGTGTCAAGGGAGGATGGGTGGTTACATTACTTATGTGTCAATGCAGGATGGGTGCGAATGTTACTTATGTGTCAAGGGAGGATGGGTGTTTATATTACATATGTGTCAAGGCAGGATGGGTGTTTTTCTCACTTGTGAAAGGAAGATAGGTGGTTATACGACTTATGAGTCAAGGCAAGATGGGTGGTTATATGATTTATATCTCAAGGCAGTATGGGTGGTTATATGACCTATGTGTCAAGGCAGGTTGGGTGCTTATATCACTTGTCTCTCAATGCAGGATGGGTGGTCATAGGATTTATGTGTCAAGGCAGGATGGGCAGTTATATGACTTATGTGTCAAGGCAGAATGGGTGCTTATATTACCTATGAGTCAAGGCAGGATGGTTGATTACTATCACTTATCTGTCAAGGCAGGATGGGTGGTTATAGGACTTATGTGTCAAGGCATGATGGGTGGTTATCTTACTTATGTGTCAAGGGAGCATGTATGGATACCTTACTTCTGTGTCAATGCAGGATGGGTGCATATTTTTCTTATATGTCAAGGGAGAATGGCTGGTTATACTTATGTGTCAAGTCAAGTGGAGTGGTTATGTTATGTGTGAAGGCAGGATGGATGGTTATTTTACTTATTTGTCAAGGCAGATTTGGTGGTTATATTTTTTTATTTGTCAAGGCAGGATGGGTGGTTATATTACTTATGTGTCAAGGCAGGATTTGTTGTTGTAATACTTATGTGTCAAGGCAAGATGTGTGTTTATATTACTTATGTGTTAAGGTAGGATGAGTGCTTATCTGTGTGACAAGGCAGGATGGGTCGTTATATTACTTATGTGTCAAGGCAGGTTGAGTGGTTATATTACTTATGTGTCAAGGTAGGATGGGTGCTTATATGACGTATGTGTCAAGCCAGGATGTGTGGCTATATGATTTATCGGTCAAGACAGGATGTGTGGTTATATGACTTATAGGACATGACAGGATGTGTGGTTATATGGCTTATGTGTGAAGATAGGATGGGTGAATATGACTTATGTGTCAAGGCAGGATGTGTGGTTATATTACTTATGTGTCAAGGCCGGACGGGTGTTTATCTTACTTATGTGTCAAGGGAGGATGGGTGGTTATATTACTTATGTGTCAATGCAGGATGGGGGTGTATGTTACTTATGTGTCAACGGAGGATGGGTGTTTATATTACCTATGTGTAAAGGCAGGATGGGTGTTTATCTTAAATGTCAAGGGAGGATGGGTGGTTATATGACTTATGTTTCAAGGCAGGATGGGTGGTTATATGACTTCTGTCACAAGGCAGTATGAGTGCTTATATGACCTATGTGTCAAGGCAGGTTGGGTGCTTATATCACTTATCTGTCAAGGCAGGATGGGTGGTTATAGGACTTATGTGTCAAGGCAGCATGGGTGGTTATATGACTTATGTGTCAAGGCAGTGTGGGTGTTTATATTACCTTTATGTCAAGGCAGGATGTGTACTTATATCACTAATCTGTCACGGCAGGATGGGTGGTTATAGGACTTATGTGTCAAGGCAGTATGGGTGGTTATCTTACTTATGTGTCAAGAGAGAACGGGTGGTTATACTTATGTGTCAAGTCAGGAGGAGTGGTTACATTATGTGTGAGGGCAGGATGGGTGGTTATTTTAGTTTTGTGTCAAGGCAGAATTGGTGCTTATATTTTTTATGTGTCAAGGCAGGATGGGTGGTTATATTACTTATGTGTCAATGCAGGATGTGTTGTTGTATTACTTATGTGTCAAGGCAAGATGGGTGTTTCTATTACTTATGTGTTAAGGCAGGATGGGTGCTTATCTGTGTGACAAGGCCGGATGGGTGGTTATATTACTTATGTATCAAGGCAGGTTGGGTGGTTATATTACTTATGTGTCAAGGCAGGACGGGTGCTTATATGACGTATGTGTCAAGGCAGGATGTGTGGCTATATGTCTTATCGGTCAAGACAGGATGTGTGGTTATATGGCTTACATGTCAAGATAGGATGGATGATTTTATGACTTATGTGTCAAGGCAGATTGGGTGGTTATATTACTTGTCAAAGGAGGATGGGTGCTTATATGACGTATGTGTCAAGGCATGATGGGTGCATATAAGACTTATCCATCAAGACAGGATGTGTGTTTATATGGCTTATGTGTCAAGACAGGATGGGTGGTTATACGACTTATGTGTCAAGGCAGTATGGGTGCTTATGTGACCTATGTGTCAAGGCAGGATGGGTGCTTATATCACTTATCAGTCAAGGCAGGATGGGTGGTTATAAGAATTATGTGTCAAGGCATGATGGGTGGTTATCTTACTTATGTGTCAAGGGAGTTTGGGTGGTTGTTTTACTTATGTGTCAAGGCAGGATGAGTGGTTATGTTATTTGTCAAGGCAGGATGGGTGGTTATTTTAGTTTTGTGTCAAGGCAGGATGGGTGGTTATATTACTTGTCAAAGTAGGATGGGTGCTTATATGATGTATGTGTCAAGGCAAGATGGGTGGCTATATGACTTATCGGTCAAGACAGGATGTTTGGTTCTATTTCTTATGGGTCAAGATAGGTTGGGTTGTTATTACTTATGTGTCAAGGCAGATTGGGTGGTTATATTACTTGTCAAAGGAGGATGGGTGCTTATATGACGTATGTGTCAAGGCAGGATGGGTGCATATATCACATATCAGTCAAGGAAGGATGGCTGGTTATATTACTTATGTGTCAAGGCAGGGTGGGTGTATATATTTCTTATTTGTCAAGGCAGGATAGGAGGTTATATTTTGTGTCAAGGCATGATGGGTGGTTATATTACTATGTGTCAAGGCAGGATAGGTGGTTATATTATGTGTCAAGGCATGATGGGGGTTATATAACTTAAGTGTAAATACAGGATTGGTGGTTATATTAATTACTTGTCAAGGCAGGATGGATACTTATATGACTTATCTGTCAAGGCAATATGTGTGGTTCTATTACTTATGTGTCAAGGCAGGATGGGTGCTTATGTTACTTGTCAAGGGAGGATGGGTTGTTATATTATGTGTTAAGGCAGGATGGGTGGTTATATTACTTATGTATCAAGACAGGATGGTTGCTTATATGACTTATGTGTCAAAGCAGGATAGGTGGTTATATTGTGTGTCAGGGCAGGATGAGAGGTTATATTACTATGTGTCAAGGCAGGTGGGTGCTTATATGACATATGTGTCAAGGCAGGATGGGTGCTTATATGACTTATGTGTCAAGATAGGATGGGTGGTTATATGACTTATGTGTGAAGGCAGGATTGGTGGTTATATTAATTATTTGTCAAGGCAGGATGTATGCTTATGTGACTTATGTGTCAAGGCAGGATGGGGGTTACATGACTTATGTATCAAGGCAGGATGGGTGCTTATATTATTATGTGTCAAGCCTGGATGGGTGATTATATTACTTATCATTCAAGGCAGGATGGGTGGTTATATTACGTATTTTTCAAGGCAGGATTGGTCCTTATATTTCTTATGTATCAAGGCAGGATGGGTGCTTATCTTACTTGTCAAGAGAGGATGGATGGTTATATGACTTATGTGTCAAGTCAGGATGGGTGGTTTTATTACTTATTTTTCAAGACAGGATGGATGCTTATATGATTTATGTGTCAAGGCAGGATGAGTGGTAGTATTACTTATGTGTCAAGGCAGGATATGTGCTTATATGACTTATGTGTCTAGGCAGGATGAGTGGTTATATTACATATGTGTCAAGGCAGTATGGGTGCTTATCTTACTTATGTTTCAAGACAGGATGGGTGAGTATATTACTTATGTGTCAAGGCAGAATAGATGCTTATATGACTTATGTGTCAAGGAAGGATGGTTGCTTACATTACTTCTGTGTCAAGGCAGGATGGGTGCTTATATGACTTATCTCTCAAGGCATCATAGGTGGTTATAGGACTTATGTGTCAAGGCAGGATGGGTGGTTATTTTGCTTTTGTGTCAAGGCAGGTTGGGTGCTTATATTAGCTATGTGTCAAGGCAGGATGGGTGCTTAACTTCCTTATGTGTCAAGTGAGGATGGGTGGTTATATTACTTATTTGTCAATGCAGATTGGGTGGTTATATTACTTATGTATCATTGCAGGATTGGTGGTTATATTACTTATTTGTCAAGGCAGGATGGATGCTTATATGACTTATGTGTCAAGGCAGGATAGGTGGTTGTATTATTTGTCAAGGCAGGATAGGTGCTTATATGACTTATGTATCAAGGCAGGATGGGTGGTTATATTATGTGTAAAGGCAGGATGGGTGGTTATAATACTTATGTGTTGTGGTGGTTTGAATGAGTGTCCCCCATAGGCTTTAATTATTCAGATATTTGTCTGCAGTTGGTGGCACTGTTTTTGGAAGTCTTAGAAGGTGTGGCTGTGCTAGAGGAAGTATGTCACTGGGGGCAGGCTTAGTGAGTTTAACAAGCCTCGTGGCCTCCAGTCGCCCTCTCTCTGCTTCCTGTGCTCTTTGATAGATGTGACCCTTGGCTTGCTGCTCCATATCCAGCCGCTATGCCTCCTGCCACAATGGTCTCTAATTCCCTGGAACCGTCAATCATAAGCTCAAATTAACTCTTCCTTTTATAAGTTCCTTGGTCATGGTGTTTTATCATAGCAACAGAAAAGGGACTAATACATGTGTCAATGCAGGATGGGTGCTTACATTACTTGTCAAGTGAGGATGGGTTGTTATATTACTTATGTGTCCAGGCAGGATGGGTGATAATATGACTTATGTGTCAAAGCAGGATTGTTGCTTACATGACTTGGTGTCAAAGCATGATGAGTGGTTGCGTTACTTAATTGTTAAGGCAGGATTGGTGGTTATATTATTTATTTGTCAAGGGAGGATAGGTGGTTATATTATATGTCAAGGCGGGATGAGAGATTATATTACTATGTGTCAAGGCAGGATTGGTGGTTATATTATTTATGTGTCAAGGCAGATTGGGTGGATATATAACTTATTTGTAAAGGCAGGATTGGTGGTTATATTAATTACTTGTCAAGGCAGGATGGATGCTTATATGACTTATCTGTCAAGGCAGGATATGTAGTTGTATTACTTATGTGTCAAGGCAGGATGGGTGCTTATCTTACTTGCCAAGGAAGGATGGCTTGTTATATTACTTATGTGTTAAGGCAGGATGGGTGGTTATATTACTTATGTATCAAAGAAGAATGGTTGCTTATATGAGTTATGTGTCAAGGCAGGATGGGTGCTTATATGACTTATGTGTCAAGGCAGGATAGGTGGTTATATTGTGTGTCAAGGCAGGATGCGTGGTTATATTACTTATTTCTCAAGGCAGGATTGTTTTTATATGACATATGTGTCAAGGCAGGATGGGTGCTTATCTTATGTGTCAAGGCAGTATGGGTGATTATTTGACTTATGTGTCAAGACAGGAAGGGTGGTTATATGATTTATGAGTGAGGGCAGGATTGGTGGTTATATTAATTATTTGTCAAGGCAGGATGTTTCCTTATATGACTCATGTGTCAAGGCAGGATGGGTGTTTACATGACTTATGTATCAAGGCAGGATGGGTGGTTATATTACTTATGTGTCAAGGTCGGATGGGTGATTATATTACTTATGATTCAAGGAAGGATGGGTGGTAATATTACTTATTTTTCAAGGCAGGATGTGTTCTTTTCTTACTTGTTGAGGGAGGATGAGTGGTTATATGACTTATGTGTCAAGGCAGGATGGGTGGTTATAGGACTTATGTGTCAAGGCAGGATGGGTGCTTATATGACTTATGTGTCAAGGCAGATTGGGTGGTTAAATTACTTATGTCTCAAGGCATATTGTGTGGTTATATGACGGTGCTCGATAGCATTAGTGTCAACTTGACACACCTGGATTGAGGGAGCCTCAATTGGGAATTGGCTCCTTTGGATTGGCCTGTGGCCACATCTGTGGAGTATTGTCTTGATGGTCGAGCAGTGTGGGAGGGCTCAGCCCACAATGAGTAGTGGCACCCTGGGCGGGTTGTTGTGTACTGTATAAGAAGGGAGGCTGGGCATGAGCCAGAGGAGTAAGTCAGTGAATAGCATTCCTCCATGGCCTGTGCTTCAGCTCCTGCCTCCAGGTTCCTGCCCTGAGTTCCATGCCTTGGGCTCCCTGAGTGATGAAATGTGACCCAGGAGATGTGAGCTGAATAAACCCTTTCCTCCCCAAGTTGATGTTGGTCAGAGTTTTTTGTCACAGCAATGGAAGTCAAACTAGGACAGAAATTGGTACCAGAAAAGTGGGGTATTGCTGTGACAGAACTGACCTTGGTGTCTTGGGGTAGGATTGTGGAGGCATTTGTAACTTTGGGCCGGGAAGATCATTGAATGCCTAAAGATTGTTGCTGTGGAGCTTGGAGCAGTTTTGCTTAAGGATTTGTAGAAGATGGAGGCCTGGCTTGTGAAGTTTCTAGTTTCAAAGGGGAGAAGAGAACATCAGGACTGTTTAATCTGTGGGTTCTGGTCAGCTGGGGATGCAGAATCAGCTGTAAGTAACAAGAGACCAGAACCTGAAGGGAAATCTTTGTTGTACTGGGACAATTGATGCTGGTTAGCTGGGGCTGAAAAATCAGCTGTAAGTAACAAGAGACCAGCATCACTGTGGTGAAATCTTCCGGGAAGAATTTCTTCAGGGTCAGCACACAGAAGCTATGATCCAGAAGGGGCCTGAGCCTCCATCTCAAGCCAGAAGAAGGACTTGGTAGTGTGTAAGAATCTCCTATATTGTTCTGGTGTTGAAATTTGAGGGGTCACAGAGAGCAGCCAAGGCTTGGCACTGTGAGAGGTCAGGAAAGACCATTGGTGGAAGTGCACCTCGGTTGCAGTGGAGACCCCAGGATTGCAGGTGTAATGGAGGGAAGCTGAGGCTTTGCACCAGGAGAGGTCAGAAGAGACCATTGTTGAAGGTTCTGCCTCAGTTTCAGTGGCGACTGTAGATTTTTGGACATGCCAGGACCTTGGGACGACCACCAAGAGCAGCGGCAGGTGTGGAATGGAGTCAGCCTGGGCCTGCGAGATGAGCTGTGTGTGCTGTGGATGGCAGAACAGAGAAGGGCAGCTGCTGAAACCCTTTGGAGGCCAGAAGATCGTGAGTGAATCCCAGGTGTCCAGCCTGAGCTACTTTGCTGGACTTAGGTTTTGTTTGAGAGTGCCTGATTCGTCCCTTTGAAATAATACAGTATTTGTTTTGGATTTTCCAGCAGCCCACAGTTAAGAGACTTTTAATACACTGTGAACTTTTAAGTGTTTGGACATTTTAAGAACTGTGGGGCTTTTAAGTTTGTATTGACTTAGGTTGTGATTAATGTTAACATCATATTTTGCGGATAAGAACTGAAAAGGTGGTGGTTTAATAGTGATGTGTTTTGTGTGTCAATTAGAGAAGGGGTCAATTGTGCTGGATAGCTTTAGTGTCAACTTGACACATCTGGGTTGAGGGAGCCTCAATTGGGGAATTGGCTCCATTGGATTGGCCTGTGGCCACATCTGTGGAGTATTGTCTTGATGGTCGAGCAGTGTGGGTGGTCCCAGCCCACAATGAGTATTGCCACACTGGGCAGGTTGTTGTGTACTGTATAAGAAGGAAGGCTGGGCATGAGCCAGAGGAGAAAGCCAGTGAACAGCATTCCTCCATGGCCTGTGCTTCAGCTCCTGCCTCCAAGTTCCTGCCCTGAGTTCCTTGCCTTGGGCTCCCTGAGTGATGAAATGTGACCCAGGAGATGTGAGCTGAGTAAACCCATTCCTCCCCAATTTGGTGTTGGTCAGAGTGTTTTGTCACAGCAATTGAAGACAAACTAGGACAATGACTTAGTTGTCAAGGCAGGATGGGTGGTTATATTACTTATGCATCAAGGCAGAATAGATGCTTATATGACTTATGTGTCAAGGAAGGATGGTTGCTTACATGACTTATGTGTCAAGGCAAGATGGGTGCTTATATGACTTATCTCTCAAGGCAGGATAGGTGGTTATAGGACTTATGTGTCAAGGCAGGATGCGTGGTTATATTACTTTTGTGTCATGGCAGGTTGGGTGTTTATATTACCTATGTATCAAGGCAGGATGGGTGCTTAACTTACTTATGTATCAAGTGAGGATACGTGGTTATATTACTTATTTGTCAATGCAGATTGGGTGGTTATATTACTTATGTATCATGACAGGATTGGTGGTTATATTACTTAATTGTCAAGGCAGGATGGATGCTTATATGACTTATGTATCAAGGCAGGATGGTTGATTATATTATTTCTGTGTCAAAGCAAATTGACTGGTTATATTACTTATGTGTCAAGGCAGGATGGGTGGTTTTATTACTTCTTTGTCAAAGCAGGATGGTTGCTTATATGACTTGGTGTCAAAGCAGGATGGGTGGTAGTGTTACTCATGTGTAAAGGCAGGATTGGTGGTTATATTACTTATTTGTCAAGGGAGGATAGGTAGTTATATTATGTGTCAAGGCAGGATGAGAGGTTATATTACTATGTGTCAAGGCAGATTGGGTGGTTATATTACTTATGTGTCAAGGCAGTATGGGTGGTTATATTACTTATGTGTCAAGGCAGTATGGGTGGTTATGTTACTTATGTGTCAAGGCAGAATAGATGCTTATATGACTTATGTGTCAAGGCAGGATGGGTGCTTATATGACTTATCTCTCAAGGCAGGATCGGTGGTTATATGACTTAAGTGTCAAGGCAGGATGGGTTCTTATCTTATGTGTCAAGGGAAGATGGGTGGTTATATGACTTTTGTATCAATGCAGGATGGGTGGTTATATGACTTTTGTATCAATGCAGGATGGGTGGTTATATGACTTCTGTATCAATGCAGGATGGGTGGTATATGACTTATGTGTCAAGTCAGGATGGTTGCTTATATGACTTATGTGTCAAGGCAGGATGGGTGGTTGTGTTACTTATGTGTCAAGGCAGGATGGGTGGTTATATTACTTATTTGTCAAGGCAGGATAGGTGGTTATATTATGTGTAAACGATGGATGGGTAATTATATTACTATGTGTCTATGTAGGGTGGGTGGTTATCTGACTTATGTGTCAAGGCAGGATGGGTGGTTTGTGAATTATGTGTCAAGGCAGGATGGGGAGTTATATGACTTATGTGTCAAGTCAGATTGAGTGGTGATATTACTTATTCATAAGGCAGGGTTGCTGGTTATATTATTCGTTTGTCAAGGCAGGATGAATTCTTAAATGACTTATGTGTCAAGGCAGGATGGGTGCTTATAAGTCTTATGTGTCAAAGCAGGATGGGTGGTTATATTACCTATGTGTCAAGGCAGGATGGGTGCTTATCTTACTTTACAAGGGAAAATTGGTGGTTATATTACTTATGTGTCAAGGCAGGATGGGTGGATATATTTCTTATTTGTCAAGGAAGGATAGGTGGTGATATTATGTGTCAAGGCATAGTGCGTGGTTATATTACTATGTGTCAAGGCAGGATAGGTGGTTATATGACTTAGGTGTCAAGGCAGCACGGGTGGTTATATGACATGTGTCAAGACAGGATGGATGGTTATATGTCATATGTGTCAAGACAGAATGGGTGGTTATATGACTTATGTGTCAAGGCAGATTGGGTGGTTATATTACTAATGTGTTAAGGCATGGCTCGTCGTTATATTAATTATTTGTGAAGGCAGGAGGGATGCTTATATGACTTATGTGTCAAGGCAGGACATGTGTTTGTATTATATATGTGTCAAGGTGGGATTTGTGCTTATCTTACTTGTCAAGGGAGGATGGGTGTTTATATCAATTATGTGTCAAGGCAGGTTGAGTGGTTATATGACTTATGTATCAAGGCAGGATGGGAGCTTATATGACTTATGTGTCAAGGCATGATTGGTGGTTATATGACTTATGTGTCAAGGCGTGATGGGTGCTTATATGACTTATGTGGGAAGACAGGATGGGTCATTATATGCCTTATGTTTCAAGGCAGGATGGTTGATTATATTATTTATGTGTCAAAGCAAATTGGCTGGTTATATTACTTCTGTGTCAAGGCAGGATGGGTGGTTATATTAAGTGTTTGTTAAAGAAGGATTGTTGCTTATATGACTTGGTGTCGAAGCAGCATGGGTGGTTGTGTTACTTATGTGTCAAGGCAGGATTGGTGGTTATATTACTTCTGTGTCAAGGCAGGATAGTGGTTAACTTATGTGTCAAGGCAGGATGGGAGGTTATAATACTATGTGTGAAGGCAGGATGGGTGGTTATAGCATTTATGTGTCAAGGCAGGATTAGTGGTTATATGACATATGTGCATAGGCAAATTGGGTGGTTATAGCATTTATGTGTCAAGGCAGGATTAGTAGTTATATGACATATGTGCATAGGCAAATTGGGTGGTTTATTACTTATGTGTCAAGGCAAAATTGGTGTTTATATTACTTATTTGTCAAGGCAGGATGGATGCTTATGTGACTTGGCGTCAAAGCAGGATATGTGGTTATATTACTTATGTGTCAAGCAGGATGTGTGCTTATATGACTTATATGTAAAGGCAGGATAGGTGGTTATATGACTTATGTGTCAAGGCAGCAGGGGTGGTTATATTAATTATGTGTCAAGGCAGGATGGGTGGTTATATTACTTATGTGTCAAGGCAAGATGGGTGCACTTCTTACTTATGTGTCAAGGAAGGATGGGTGGTTATATGACTTATGTGTCAAGGCAGGATTTGTGGTTTTATAACTTATGTGTCAAGGCAGAATGGGTAGTCATATGACTTATGTGTCAAGGCAGGATGGGTGGTTATATTATTTTTGTGTCAAGGCAGGATAGGTGGTAATATTATGTGTCAAGGCAGGATGGGTGCATATGTTACTTATGTGTCAAGGGAGAATGGGTGGTTATATTACTTATTTGTCAAACCAGGATTGATTGTTATATTTTTTATTTGTCAAGGCAGGATGGGTGATTATATTACTTATGCATCAAGGTAAGATGGGTTTTTATATTACTTTTGTGTTAAGGCAGGATGGATGCTTATCTTACTATGTGTCAAGGCAGGATGGGTGGTTACACTATATATATATATATATATATATATATATATGTGTGTGTGTGTGTGTGTGTGTGTGTGTGTGTGTCAAGGCAGAATAGATGCTTATATCACTTATGTGCCAAGGCAGGATGGGATGGGTGCTTACATGAATTATGTGCCAAGGCAGGATGGGTGCTTATGTGACCTCTCAAGGCAGGATAGGTGGTTATATGACTTATGTATCAAGGCAGGATGCGTTCTTATCTTACTTATGTGTCAAGGGAGGATGGATGGTTATATAACTTATGTGTCAAGGAGGGATGGGTGATTGTATGACTTTTGTGTCAATGCAGGATGCGTGGTTATATGCCTTATGTGTCAAGGCACCTTGGGTGGTTATATGAGTTATGTGTCAAGGCAGGATGGTTGCTTATATGACTTATGTTGCAAGGCAGGATGGGTGGTTGTTTTACTTATGTGTCAATGCAGGATGGGTGGTTATATTTCTTATTTTTCAAGGCAGGGTAGGTGGTTATATTATGTGTAAAGGAAGGATAGGTGGTTATATTACTATGTATCTAGGCAGGATGGGTGGTTATCTGACTTATGTGTCAAGGCAGGATGGGTGGTTTATGACTTATGTGTCAAGGCTGGATGGGTAGTTATATGACTTACATGTCAAGGCAGTATGGGTGCTTCTATGACTTATGTGTCAAGGCAGATTGGGTGGTGATATTACTTATGTGTCAAGGTAGGATTTGTGGTTGTATTACTTATGTGTCAAGGCAGGATGGATGCTTATATGACTTATGTGTCAAGGCAGGATGGGTGCTTATAAGACTTATGTGTCAAAGCAGGATGGGCGGTTATATTACCTATCTGTCAAGGCAGGATGTGTGCTTATCTTACTTGTCAAGGGAGGATGTGTGGTTATATTTATTATGTGTCAAGGCAGGATGGGTGGATATATTTATTTGTCAAGGAAGGATAGGTGGTTATTATGTGTCAAGGCATGATGGGTGGTTATATTACTATGTGTCAAGGCAGGATAGGTGGTTATAAGACTTAGGTGTCAAGGCAGCATGGGTGGTTATATGACAGGTGTCAAGACAGGATGGGTGGTTATATGTCATATGTGTCAAGACAGGATTGGTGGTTATTTGACTTATGTGTCAAGGCAGATTGGGTGGTTATATTACTTATGTGTGAAGGCAGGATTCATGGTTATATCAATTATTTGTCAATCAGGATGGATGCTTATATGACTTATGTGTCAAAGCAGGATATGTGTTTGTATTATATTTGTGTCAAGCAGGATGGTTGCATATCTTACTTGTCAAGGGAGGATGGGTGTTTATATTACTTATGTGTCAAGGCAGGTTAGGTGGTCAAACTACTTATGTATCAAGGCAGGATGGTTGCTTATATGACTTATGTGTTAAGGCAGGATGGGTGCTTATATGACTTATGTGTCAATGCAGGATTGGTGATTACATTGTGTGTCAGGGCAGGATGGGTGGTTATATTACTTATGTGTCAAGGCAGGATGGGTGCTTATATGACTTATGTGTGAAGACAGGATAGGTGGTTATATGACTTATGTGTCAAGGCAGAATGTTTGATTATATTATTTATGTGTCAAAGCAAATTGGCTGGTTATATTACTTATGTGTCAAGGCAAGATGGGTGGTTATATTACTTCTTTGTCAAAGCAGGATGGTTGCTTATATGACTTGGTGTCAAAGCAGGATGGGTGGTTGTGTTATTTATGTGTCAAGGCAGGATTGGTGGTTATATTACTTATTTGTCAAGGCAGGATAGGAAGTTATATTATGTGTCAAGGTAGGATGGGAGGTTATATTTCTGTGTCAAGGCAGGATGGGTGGTTATATTACTTTGTGTCAAGACAGGATGGGTGGTTATAGGACTTATGTGTCAAGGCAGGATGGGTGCTTATATGACTTATGTGTCAAGGCAGGAGGGGTGGTTATATTACTGATGTGTCAAGGCAGGATGGGTGGTTATATTACGTATGTGTTAAGTCAGATTTTGTGCTCTTCTTACTTATGTGTCAAGGCAGTATGGCTGATTATATGACTTATATGTCAAGGCAGGTTTGTGATTATATGACTTACGTGTCAAGACAGGATGGATGATTATATGACTTATGTGTCAAGGCAGAATGGGTGGTTATATGACTTATGTTTCCAGGCAGGATGGGGGGATATATTACTTTTGTGTCAAGGCAGGATGGGTGGTAATAATACTTATGTTTCAAGGCAGGATGTGTGCGTATGTTACTTATGTGTCAAGGGAGGATGGATGGTTATATTGCTTATTTGTCAAGGCAGGATTGGTGGTTATATTTTTTATTTGTCAAGGCAGGATGGGTGGTTATATTATTTATGTGTCAACGCAGGATGGGTGGTTATATTACTTATGTGTCAAGGCAGGTTTGGTGGTAATTTTACTTATGTGTCAAGGCAGGATGGGTGTTATGTTACTTATGTTTCCGGGCAGCAAGTGTGCTTATGTTACTTGTCAAGGGAGGATGGGTCGTTGTATTACTTATGTGTCAAGGCAGGATATGTGGATATAGTACTTATGTGTCAATGCAGGATGGGTGCTTTTATGACTTATGTGTCAAGTCAGGATAGGTGGTTATATTGTGGGTCAAGGCAGGATGGGTATTTATCTTACTTATGTGTCAAGGCACATGGATGCTTAAGTTTCTCTCAGGAATAAATCAAAATTAAATCACAGGATTCCAAACTCTCAGCTTTTTTAGTTCTTTGTATATTTTAGAGTCAAGACTGGTTTTTCCCTGGATTTGATACTTCTTTTGGTTCTGTTTCTGTGATTCCTGATGCAGTAAGTGGAAGATTTCCATGTTACACTAGAGTGGAAGCTACTTACTTCATTTCCTTAACCCCATGGAGTGTGAAAACAGCTCCCTTGGATTCCAAGATCTTAGCAGTGACACTTCTGGATTCATGAGATTTTGTTCCATGTCCTGTCCTACAGAGTGCCTGCTCAGCCCTGGCTCTAGACTGACTCTGGTTCCGTATCATCCTACTGCATTTTTGTGTGAAAGATGGAGATGATTGAAAACTATATTTTAATATGTTAAAATGTATTGAAATACATAGGTTCTAATACAATACAAAGTAAGACAGTGAACCCAATGATACTATGTTGGTTTACATGTCAAATGATTAATACTTAAGTACAGTCAGATAAATAAAAAATGTATTATGATTAATGTCACGTTTTTTATTTTATTTAACTGAAAGTGGCTACTAGAAAATTCACATTAGTAATATACCTCGAAGTGAGTTTCAATAGGCAGAAGATTCAGAATGGAGTTTAGGATCTGAGATGATCTACAGAACACTTGACAATTTTTACAGAATCCACATGTATTTTATTTTCTTTCTTCAAGAACTTGAACATATGTCTATCTATATAGCAGAGAGTTTCAAGAGAAAAGGCTGTGCTGGTGATGCCTGGGATAGTACCCAGGGCCCTGTGGATTGTGGAATTGGAGGGGTCATACACTAAATGGCTAGTTTCCAGAGCCTTTCTGTCCCACTCAGAGGGCATATTTGGCGAGTTCAGATTTCCTGTTTTTTCCAGAAATCTGAAGTCCCATTTACTTTTTGCCTCCCTTCCCAAGAAGCCAGCTCACCTTAGCTGGATAAGGGGAAGGGGCTAAGGGCGTATAACATGAGACTGCTAGGGAGAGGATCTCTCCCACTGTCGCCACTTTGGACAGAGGTCTCAAGGGACTCAAACCAGGACGAAAATGAAGGAGAGTGCCCAAAAATCCTGCAAGTTACCCCCTTAATGACTAACTCTGTGAGCAAGCCCATTAAACTCACTGAAATCTTCTAAAATGCAGTTTGGAGAGTTTTCTTCAGTTTGTCTTTGGGACCTTGGGAGCAACACGCAGAAATATAGTGCTGCAACACACCACACATTTCTCCCAAGAAGGCATTTTTGCAACAGTTAATCAGAATCCAAATGACAGACCCAAACCCAATAATATTTAGGAAACACAAATTAGACTGGATAGGCCCATTTAAGAAAGATAAATCAGAGAGAGCATGAAATCGAGAAGGTTGTTGTAATATGGTGCGGCAGAGAGTGCGGGGGTATGAATCGGTGCAAAAACAGTGTATGAAATACTTGAATAAATAAAAGTCTTATTTAAAATTAACTTCAGGGTATGGAGCGATGGGTCAGTGGTAAAGAGCACTGGCCACTCTTGCAGAGGACTAGAGTTCAGTTACTTACACCCACATGGTGGCTAACAACTGTCCATAACTCCAGGTCTAGGGGACCCAATGCCCTTTCCAGACCTCCATGAGCATTGCAAATCACAGGTGCACTTATAAATATAAGGGCAATATATTCATAAATGTAAAATAAAATTACAAAATACTAAAATTAACTTCAATATTTCTTTGTTTAAAGTTGTTCCCTAATATTTCAAGGAAATGCCATTCCAATACTATGGTAGATTGTAACTGAATAGAAGGAAAATCGGGAACATGTTTGGTTGTTTTACAAAATAGAAACTGGCAATAGCAACAATACGAAACTAACATAACTGATGATTTAAAAATGGGAAGCAAATAAACTACCTTATAAAACTATTAACATTTTAGCATACCAAGGAAATAAAGATCCCAAGGTCACCTAATGGAACAGTAAGAAAAGGATGATGCACCCTGCACCAACAAGGACTGGAAAAGAGTAGGTCTCAATCAAGGTTTTTTGAAGACACTCATCTACCACACTTTTGATTTCATTTCAACAAAATAACCAGAATGAGAGACTAAACATAATAACATCATCAGAAAAACTATTTTTATTCTGTTATTCATGCTAAGGCCAACTGCCTTTACAGTGCTGATAGAAATACTAATTCAAATGCATGGAGACTTGTGACAAATTACAAATAGGATAGAAGACACAATCAGGTTTCCAAAATATGAAATTCTTCTAACCTGGATAAATAACACTATATGCATTACAAAAAATGATCTGTGAACTTAAAATATGAAGCTAAAGACATTTTCAAAAAAGTAAGATTTTGGAGTACCAGGAAGACATACTTATCACTCAGCCAAACAGAGCAGAAAGAGTGAAATGGACCACACTCTACTCCCACCCTGTGTGACATTATAATGTTTGGAACCTGTTAGTGCAATAGAACATGTGCTGATCAGAGCAGCAGTCACATCAGATGGGAAATTCCAGCCTAGGCCCTCTCTCCCTCCTCTCCCAAAGCCTCTGCATACTTTTCAGAGTATGATCTGGGACCTCTTCCAGTGACTCTGGCAAAATATTCAAAGACCTTCATCTTGGTGGTTTCAGCATGGGCTTTTGGGCCCCACAGGAACTCATGGCAAGGAGGATCACTGTCAGGCACCTGCCTGTATTCCAGGTACCCGTCCTGCACAAAATTCTCTTTGAAGAGTATCCTCGGCTACCCAAATAGAAAATTAACCCTGCTAACACTAATCCCTATGTGATTCAACCCACCCAGAACCTCTCCTCTCTCACATAGTTGCCCTCCATGAAGATAACACACAGGGCTAACACTACAACACCTGTCTTGGGAACGCTCTGGACAATATGGAGCATTCCATCATAGGTGATCCTCAGGGCAGGGACAAGGGTATAGACGTAAACCAAAGGGTCCAGGTCCACCAAGTCAATTCCAAAGAGCACATTCATGCGCTCAGAGGAGTTACTAAACATCACAAATTAGTTCTCCTCATCTCCTATGACCATATACTGAATTCCTCTCTTGAAGTTCATCTCTTCATTTGATACTTGTGGAGCAGGAACCCCACCAAGTCAATGACCTTTGGCTTTAGTTCTTCATACAGGAGGGGCCCAACATACTCACCCTCCTCCAATTGCTTCTCAGAGGCCCCATCAGAGGGTGTCCCTGCAGTGGAGCTACTGAAGATGGGTGAAGAGGAAGCCCTTCCAGAATCCTGGGAAGAAATTGGTGTTCCTACATCAGATCCCTCCCACGTGTTGGGCATGTTTCTGGCCTCAATGTACGTGAAGAACTGACCACTATTGCGGCCCCTTCCCTGCATTTGGACCTGAGCACCACCCAGGACATTGGCTTGTTGGCTATGGCGACTTTGGTGCACTTTGTCTTTCCTTAGAAGCAGCAGGCAGGAGACGGTGCTTCCCAAAAGGATGAGGTCTCTAAGAATGGACCTGAGAAAGAGAGAAAGAGAGTGAGTAGACTCAGACAGCAGCTTCTACAGCTGTTCTAAAAAATGTCCTTAAAAGAATTTAGCTTGGGTGGTGCTACAGAGCCATAGGCCTCCTAACATGCATTTCTCATGACAGTCTGAGTAAGGTAGAGACCCAAATTATCTCCTTCCCTGATCCAAAACCTCAGTAAATGTTTGTTTCTTGAGATGGGACAAAGGCAGTGAGGGTGCTTCACATCTTGTTGTGCATGTACTTGAGTGAGGGACTCTCTCTCCTCACCCTGAGTGCTGGCCTACCTGGGATCCTTCTTCTGATGATCCTCATCAAGATTCTTCTTATTAGCTCCTTCAGCAGTCTGACACCTACCACATGGAAGTAAAACAGGCTCAGAGTAAA
Source organism: Rhizomys pruinosus (assembly GCA_009823505.1). Classification (NCBI taxonomy): domain Eukaryota; kingdom Metazoa; phylum Chordata; class Mammalia; order Rodentia; family Spalacidae; genus Rhizomys; species Rhizomys pruinosus. The sequence goes on along the minus strand of VZQC01001330.1, from coordinate 461,249 downwards.
AGGCCTGACAGGACTGTGATGGTGACAGAGATTTGGGGAAAATACTGTGGGGCCTTCGCCTGTTCTCTGATTCGTATTTCTTTCAGTCATCCCTGGGAGTCTTCACCTAGAACCTTGCTAGCTCCATAAAAATCGTTCACTACATTGCAGGATGTTGTGATGCCCCAATGACATGGGCTTGTCACTGATGTTATGGGCACTCCTTAAGTCCACCTATAGGTAATTCATTAACCTGTACTTATTTATTTTATTTTATTTATTTTTTATGTGTATGAATGTACTCTATTGCCGCAGAGCAACCCAGCCGGATTTTTTCCAACTGCGGGTAATCAGGACCTTGATGTACAGGAGGGCACAGGTTAGGCAAAATAAAATAAAATGGGCATGACACCAGAGTGGTATTGAATCTAGTGCGGCTTTACTGGGATCAAGTCAAGTTTTTATATCACAAGCAGAAAAAATGGGCTGAGAGAGCAGGCAGAGGGGGAAGGGCTGAGGTGGCAAGCAGAGGATTTGCACCTCCTGGAGAACAAAAAGCTTCTTGCCAGAGGAATTCGCACCTTGGTTTACAAGGACAGTGAGTCAGATAAAATTTACACATCAATGGAAGTTTACTTGCTGTATACTGCTCACACTGTCTTGGTAGGGGAGATAAGCAAAAAAACAGCAGTCTTAAAATCACAAGCCATAAAGAGTTTTTGTTCCTTTTGAAGTTCCAATTCGATGTTTCTCATCCTTCCTGGTGCTAGAATTTTTCCAAGGCCACTAGTTATCTCCAGTTTGTGATTCAAGCCACAAGCCTGAAAAGGTCTTTTAATTAGCTCTATTTTCTTAAAAGAGAAAACCCGCCATGGTTACACTTTAATATGCATAACTGTAACTAAACTTTATCTTACAAATTTTATTAGATGTAGCTTCCTGCTTAAAGGACCGAGTCTTTATTTTTATTAAATCTGGAAGAACACTTTTATTATTTGTAACTATCCTATGACCTCACTCAGTGTAATGTTTATAATATCTTTGTGGGGACTTCTAGGACAAAGGAGCCTTTAAATATTGTATCTCTGTATGATTTTACTTAGGTTCATGAGGCTTCTGTTCACCTGATTTATTTCCAGACACATTTAATTGTTTCTTGTCTGGGACTGAGGTTGTGCTGAGCTCAGGAAGAGAGTCAAAAGACAGTGTACAAAGTCCATCACTCATAAAGCATAACATCTTTGTAGTGCATTGTGATCTTAGAAGCTGAGGCCGAGTACTCTGCCAGGGTCCACCAGGGAGCCTAGCCTCGTGAGGCACATATCTCCTCATCTGTTATTATGACTTTCGTCATTGCTCACACCGATGATGCTGGAGTTGGTGTGGCACTGTCTGCATGTAGGTTTGTGCACCCGTGTCATGCAATGCCACGGAGGTCAGAAGAGGGTGTTGAGTTCCCCGGGAAATGGAGTTAAAGACGGTTCTCAGCCACCATGTGGGTGCTGGAGATTGAACCCTGGTCCTCTGCAAGAGAAGTCAGCGCTCTTATCCACTAGGCCATCTCTCCAGCCCCTTACCTGTACTTCTTGATAACTACCCCATATACGTGACATCATCTCCACAAAGACTCTCACCTTCCTGCCTGAGATAGTTCAATTAAGCCTGCCATGTATTATCTCTGAGGGTTGACTATGGTTCTTGGCTGCATACACCTCCAATCCTCAAGAGCAGTCCATATCTTGAATCTGTTCTCTGTACGTGGATTTACATGCTGATCTGACGTCAGTCCTAGGAACAAGGTCATCACTTCCTTGAGATTTCCCACTACGTTTCCTGAAGCAGAAAGGAAGACATCCCAGTAGGTGCCCTGCGAGGTCTCCTCAGGCATCCAGGACTAGGGGAACCAGGATGTATGGGGACCCTTGTTTGGGGGTTTGGGGCCTCTTCACAGATTCAGATCTTACCATGGTTGCTCACCTGGGTTCCTGCAAGATGCTGGATGACTCCTCCTGTATGCAGACTTGGTTCCCTCTGCTGCTCTGATGATCACTCTCACTGCAAGACTTCCTGAGAGAAGATAGAAGTGAAGATGCAGCACATCAGAACAGCACCTGCTGGGGCTGCTCCATATCGACAGAAGGGTCAGGGATTCCTCTGTTGTCCTGACAATGCTGGAGTATTCTTATGTATTCCTCATAAAGCTCTTGATCGCCCACAGACAGGTTTTTCAGGCCAAGGCCACAACTCCCAGAATCTCTATTTCCCTGACTAGGAAGTCAGAGGTGGCACGTTTGGGCCACAGCCTTCCCTGGAGCCAGCCTGTGCTTAGAGCAGGGGCAGATTTGCCATGTCTTGTATCAGGGGTCTCCTTGTCACTCCTTCAGGATCCTGGACCTTACCCTCCACATCTGAGGACTGGCTTCTCAGAACAAGCTTCACTCCTCCCTAACACACCTGAGGATGAAGGAATTGGACTTCACAACTGGATATGCTGCAGAGGGCCTCCCAGAGCTGATTGGAGGTGGTAGCTCACCACATCCCATCCCAGCCACTGAAGTGTTCGAAAGCTCAAGATTCTCATTTCTAGATGTGTCCACGCTTGGGGCCAGTCTACATTAATTGGGAAACCCCTTTGTAGAAAATCTCTCTGTACTACAGTGTCAGCTCTCCCTTTGCCTCTCAATGTACTGTGGTCATGTCCCCTCCAGGAAACTCGGAAAATGAGCTCCAGGGGAATCTGACGCCCTCTTCTGACCTCTGCGGCATTGCACAACACAGGTGCACAGACCTGTATGCAGACAGTACATTCATACACGTGAAAAATAAGTAAATAATAATTAAATAAACAGATACCTAAAGATTTAGGTCAGCTCTTATTTTGCAAATTATACAAATGACAATCTCTAATAACAATAGTAATCATGATATTTGTAACTTAACTAATGATTCTTCTGGATTAAATGTATAGTTAATATCTCCTGCGTTGAATAATGAGAAAGACTGAGAAAGAGATGAAAAGCATGTTTGGCAGAATGCATGAGCTCTGGTGGGGTGGGGGGATGTGGGGGACATGAGTCTAGATTTGATAAAAGTAAAATACTAAAATATATAATATATATATATTAGGTGATACTATATATATTAATATAAGGCTACAAAGTTAAAAAAAATCTCCTGTGTGTTATAATTAGTCATGATTATTAAAATAATAATATAGTATTTGTTTTTTGCTATTAAAAAGGAAAGGGACAATACTACACTGACTCCATCTAGAGTTGCATTTACATTTATAATAAGTAAGATAAGTACAGACCCATAATATATGAAGAAATAGAGGATGTAGTAAGAAGCCTCCCAACTAAAAAAAGCCCAGGCCCAGACAGTTGCACAGCAGAATTCTATAAAACATTTCAAAAAGACCTACAATCATTATTTAAGTTTTTACAAGCTTCTTTTTTTCTAATTATATGCCTAATATGAAATTCTAGCCTGCCTTTGTTAATTAGAAGTTTGGTTTTTTTTGTACTGGTATCATAGACAGTTGATCTTTGATCAGGTATGAATAATTGATCTGTGCTTCACGTTCCCACGTTAATTTTTTTATTAGAGGGACAGGGTGATTCCAGTGCTGTCTGGTATGTCAGGTGGACAATCACAACCAGAACTGTTGAGTGTGGAAATTCTGAAAGGGTGAATAGTTTCTAACTAGCTCACCAGAGTAGTCCAGAGTCAAGTAGAGTGGGAGCACTCATAGTCCCAAAGAGATGACCAAGGACTTTTCAGGTTTTAATGATCTCAGCAGGTACAAGGGTTGGAATTCGTGTCCTAATTCCAGAGGCAAAATATGGTGAAAATCCTGGTGTTATTATATATTTATTATTATTAAATTATTTTTTGACTTTTTGATACAGGGACTCCCTTTAGTCCCAGCTGTTCTGGAGCTCACTATGTAGACCAGGATGCCCCTGAACTCACAGAAATCCACCTGCCTCTGCTTCCCAAGTGCTGAGATTAAAGGCATGTGCCACACCCAGCTATATTTTTGTTATTTTTATTTTATATTTATGCACGTATTGCCTTCATGTATGTATGTGTTCCCATGTTGGACAATACCAATGGAGTAGAAGTGGGGGTCTGATCCCGTAGAACTGGAGCTATGGACAGATGTTAGCTGCTGTGTGGGTTGTGGGATTTGAACCTGGTCTTCTGAAAGAACAGCCAGTTCTCTTAACCACTGAGTCATCTCTCTAGCCCATACTGTTATGTTTTAAAATAGCAATAATACCACAATTCACTGAACATGCCTGAATTATTATGCCACTGTCAATGTAAAAAATAAAATTTGGATTAAATTCAGACCTTACAGACTATGTTTGAATAATAGAAGTAGTGCCTCTGTCAGGTAATCTTATGTCGCTAAATAACCGATTTCAATTCCAAATATCTGTAAATGATTTTATAAATCTGAGGTAGAATTTAAGATAATAAAGTCTAATAATTTGGATTTCTCACATTCTTCAATGGTTGCTGATAACAAAGAGATTGATAGGGCTTGTATTCTTTCTTTCTTTCTTTCTTTCTTTCTTTCTTTCTTTCTTTCTTTCTTTCTTTCTTCTGGTCTTTTTGAGACAGGGTCTCCATTTAGTCCCAGCTGGCCTGGAGCTCCCTACGTAGACCACGCTAGCCTTGAAATCACAGAGATCTGCCTGCCTCTGCCTGCTGAGTGCTGGGATTAAAACATGCACCACCACACCTGGCATGGGCTTGTATTTTATTTTCATTCTTAATAATTTTGTCTTGTGTGTGTGTGTGTGCGTGTGTGTGTGTGTGTGTGTGTGTGTGTGTGTGTTCATGTGAAGGCTGGATATCCACAGCTGGTATCTTCCTCAACTGCTTTCCACTCTATCTTTCAGACAGGTCTCTTACTAATTGGCTAGATGGGTGGCCACCAATCTCCAGCCGCCAAACACTACCCCACCTCACCTACACACACACTGGGGTTACACCTACTTTTTTCACAGGTGCTGGGGATCCAAACTCAGAATCTCATACTTGTTCAGCAGGCACTTGATAGACCAAGGCATTTCCCAGCCCAGAGTTTATCTTGATTTTATGTAAATTTTCTCTTGATAAGACAATTGTCCTGGGGCTCTGCAACCAGCCTGGCTTTTACTTTATTTCTTTCAAAGGAAATATGCCCTCACTTCAAAATGTGCCACTGTAAAAGGAATCAAAAAAAAAAAGAAGAAGAAGAAAAAATCTGGGAGTGTTAGATAGCTCAAGACTTTAATCCTAATATTCAAGAGGCAGAGGCAAGTGTATCTCTATGAGTTGGAGGATAGTCTGGTCTACACAGAGAGCTCCAAGCCAGCCAGGGCTACATAGTGAGACCCCCATCTCAATAACAACAAAAGCAAAACCAAAACAACAACAAAATAATGAAACAACCACCCCCAAAGTGTATTACTCAATAGGCTTACAATGAAAATAAGAAACCTAAAATTTATTTCCTAGTTGCTAAAGTTGGGTGGGGGCCTGAAATATTTGTTGTGAGTTATAATAATGTTTAAAAATATTCTAGTTTTAATAAGTGTATTGATTTCAGAAAAAAAGAGCCTGGGTTGATTATGGCCATTGTTTAAGAAACAGATTTGCTAATTAGATCTGAAATATATCTAACAGGCCCAAAGTACTAAAGGACTGGTCTCTAAATTGGTTATGTGGGAAGGTAGTGTAAACTTAGAGGCAGAAACGTAGTGGGGAGAGGGTTGTGGGTCACTGTGAGGATTTGGGTATGTGGGCAGTTGGACCATTCTCCCTTCCTTTCTCTCTTGCTTTCTGGAGGGGGTGACTCTGTTTCATCACGTGCTCCATTCACAAAGTGTTGCTGAACCACAGACCAGAAGCTGTGAGCCTGTGAGCCAATAGAAACTTTTTTGCTTTGTAACTTGATTGTTGTTGGTATTTGTTAGAGTGGTGGGAAGCAAATGCAGTTTCTTTTTTTTAATTATTTTTTATGTGTATGAATGTACTGTCTGCATGTAGGTTGGTACACCCGTGTCATGCAATGCCGTGGAGGTCAGAAGTGGGCATTGGATTCCCCTGGGATTGGAGTCAAAGACTGTTCTCAGCCACCATGTGGGTGCTGGGAATCGAACCCGGGTCCTCTGCAAGAGCAGTCAACACTCTTAACCGCTAGGCCATCTCTCCAGTCCAGATTCAGTAAGTTTCTAATCATTGTTTTTAGTGTAAGAAAATTGTGTGCAAGTGATTTATGTGTGTTTGAGTGGACTCTGTGTATGTCATGTGTGTGGAGGATTTGGTTCTCTTCTTCCACATTAATGAATATAGGTCACCAGGTTTTCTGGGCAAGGCTTTTAATTGCAGAGCCATAGTTCTGCCCCTATTGACTTTTTAAAAATAAGATATCATTTATTTGCTCCAGGTTTCAAGTAATGTGACTTAAATACTTTTACATTTGTTTTGTTTTGTTTTGTTTTGGTCTTTTCCAGACAGGGTCTCTCTGTAGCCCCAGCTTTCCTGGAATTCACTCTGTAGACCAGGTTGGCCTTGAACTGACAAAGATCCGCCTGCCTCTGCCTCCCAAGTGCTAGGATTAAAGGCGTGTGCCACCATGCCCGGCTTTTACATTTATTTTGAAATTACTATTTTGCATTTACAGATATATTCTAATCCCAATTGAGTTAATAATCTCCTTTCAGGGGCTGGAGAGATAGCTCAGAGTTTAAGAGCACAGACTCCTCTGGCAGAGGACCTGTGTTTGATACCCAGCACCCACTTGGCAGCTAAGAACCACCTTTAAACTGGGCGTGGTGGCATACACCTTTAATCCTAGCTCTTTGGAGGCAGAGTCGGGCGGATCTCCAAGCTCAAGGACAGCCTGGTCTACAGCGTGAGTTCCAGGCCAGCTAGGGATATAGGGAGACCCTGTCTGAAAAAAAAATCTCCTTTGGTAATTTTCCATTAATTTCCAGAAGTCATAGTATCTTGATAAGATATTACACCACTTTTCACCATACCATTAGATATTGCCAGGATCGAGGCCTGTGCTCAGAGAGTCTATACTGCATGCAGACAGTACATTGATACACATACAGAAATAAATAAAAAAAAAGAAATTACAAGGATCAAGGCTTATTCTCAGAGAGTCTATACTGTTACCTTTCAAACTGTTCTGTGGTGTGGATTTCTAAAAAATAAAATAAATTTTAAAAGCATTATTTCTTTAAGTACTTCCACTTTATAAAAAGAAATAAAAAGGAATCCAGAATTGTCTTTGTATCTTTATGTATCTTCATTCATATTCCTAAAAATAAAACCCAGTAGTGCTGACTGCTGCTGGGCCAGATTTCAAAGTGCTACAAAAAGAAGTGCTGAGTGTGGTGCTACCTGTCTGTAATCCTAGCACATGGGAGGCAGCTAGGAGGATCACAAATTTCAGGCCAGTCTAGACTAGAATGAGACAGTACCTCAAAACAAAGAAACAGGGCTGGAGAGATGGCCTAGTGGTTATGAGCGATGACTGCTCTTGCAGACGAGCCAAGTTCGATACCCAGCCCCCACATGGCAGCTCATAACTGTCTTTAACTCCATTTCCAGAGGAATCTGACACCCTCTTCTGATCACTGCTGCATTGAATGACATGGGTGCACCAACCTACATGCAGACAGTACATTCATACACATACAAAAATAAATAAAATAAAAATGAACAACCAAGAAACAACAACCAACCAACCAAAAGAAAACAAAACAAAACTAATTTACTTTGGGGATTACTATTATCTTTCTGCCTTTACTTCATCGGTATTATTTAATTAATTTTTGAACTTAATTTAGAAATGAAGTTTATTTGCAAGGAGATAAGAACAGATGTCAGCAAAAACCAAGGTGTCATGTGAATTTTGAGGCAGCATGTTAAGCTATTTTTAGCAGAGTGACCACAATGCAAGTGGAAATGTTTAACACCAAGGTCAGCACAGTAAGAACACCTCAGTGTTCTGCCCTGTCAACCAACTTATAATTGGCATTTTGGAGGTGATACGGGTGTAAGGGGGACACAGTGGAATCTGATTTTCCAAGGAGGTCAGTATAAATTTTTCAGGGACTCAACTGTAATGTGTTGTTCATACAAACACAAACACAGACAACACAGACACACCACAGACTATCTTATATATATATATCTATATATATATATATATATATATATATATATGAAACCAGACGGCATCCCCACTTTAAAATATCTAATGGCTTGGGGCTGGAGAGAAGGCTCAGCGGTTAAGAACACTGACTGGATCTGCAGAAGGACCGGGTTAGATTCCCAGCACCACATTGTGGCTGAGAACCAACTGTATTCAGTTCAGGGAATCCGACGCCCTCTTCTGACCTCCGTCGCATTGCCCGACACAGGTGCACAAATCTACCTGCAGGACATGCCCAACTATACACATAAAATATTATTTTTTAAAAATTAAAAAAATAAATATTCTAATGGGCTTTGAGACTATTCTGTTACTTCAGTACTCACAAACATTTTCAGGGTTCTAAACAGAATTTGTGAGCACATAATGTATACCTTTTTCTGAGGTAGTTCACCAGCTTCTTTGATTTAGTTTTCTCAAAAGTTAAGTCACACTGTCCTACTTCTCTGTTTCTGAGATAAAACGATGACCCACGCAACTTGCTGGAGGGTGGTCCGCCTTTTCATCTGACAGGTCATCTTCCAGGAGCCAAGGTGGAAGGCGCTTACCTGGCTCTGCTCCTGGCTGTGCAAGCTAGCTACCTTCTAAACAGCTCAGGCCCATCTGCCTAGGGTGGCACCACCCTCAAAGAATTAGCCCAAATAAGAAAATGCCCAACAGACTTGCCTACAGGCCAATCTGACTGGAAAAATCTCCTCAGTTTGCGATTACCACTCCCAGGTTTTCTACTTTTGTTTCAAGTTACAAGGAACATAAACAGCCTGCATGATCAAAACTACTTCTAAATGGTGGCGTGGTGGGTGAGTGCAAAGGCCTTTAATCCAGAACTGTGGAGGCAGAGTACATGGATCTCTGGGATTTTTAAGGCAGTCGGTCTACATGTGAGCGTTCAGGACAGCTGGAGCTACAGGAAGACCCTGTCTGTCATCAAAAAGAACAAAACAAAACAAAATAAAACAATAAACAAAACCAAAAACCTTACGAATGTATATTTATTGACAAATCCACTGGCATATGTATTTATGACTTGTTCAAATTTAATTGCAAAATTGCTTTCTCCAAACAGGCCAGCAGTTTTAGAAGGGACGTCAGGTCATGAGCCATAGCTGTTAATATAATTTGACATATATGATATATAAATATATATATATATACATTCAGTATATATTAATATACAATATTTTTTTTAAGATTTAATATACGGTGTATCTGCGTGAGACCAGAACGGTGGCCAGATCTTTGGCGCGGAGTTGATGGTCGGGGTTGCGCTTCCCCATGTGCTTGTGACCTCCAGGTTGGGTCAAGCTGCCACATTCCCATTGTGCTGCTAAACCCACGACGGAGCCATTCTCTATCCTAATATTTGCATTTCACAAGGATTTCTGTAATATACCACATCTAGCTTTATCACAATTTGCTTTATTTTGTCTATGTGTGTTGGTTTGAAGCCAAACACCTACCAAGGTCAGCGGACAACTTAATGATGTTTGCTTTCTCTGTCCACCATAAATTCAGGTCCTGAGACTCAGCAGCAAGCTCTTTTACTTGCTGATCACCTCCTTCCTAATCCATGAAAGTTAGATCTTTTTTATGCTTAATAGCACATGTTTTGTTCTATGAGTCACATAATTTTCATTATCCTTTCAAATACTGGTAATTCCAAGTGCAATCATGGAATGTTTTATTTACTATGCAGTGCATGGAACTGAACTCAGAGCTTGGTAAATTGCAGATAGAGCTCTGCCATTAAGCTATATTGGCCCCAGTCTTTCTCAGGTAATCCTTTTACCTTATTATTTTGTGATCAACATTATGTAAGGCTGATATCAGTTTTCATTAACTCCCAAATAGGGTCTGCACAAAGCACAATGTTGTATACTGTAACTTTCATTTTATATAATAGATGTGAAAACAATTATGATTTTTGGTTGGGGTTTTGAAATGTGTAATGTCCCCCACAGGATCCAAACATTTTGGACAATTTATTCTCCCTCTAGTTGGTGCGCTATTTTAGGAGGTGCAGCTTGCTGGAGGAAGCACGTGACTGGGGGAGGGAGGAGGGTTTTGTGGAGGGCTTTGGGGTTGTGACTTTGAGGAGTTCTAGTCTTGCCAGATTTTGGAATAAACTTCTGTTCTGGTGCTTTGAAGAAGTGGAGCACTCTGCTTCTCTCTAGCCAACACCCTTTTGCCATGCCTCCCCACAAGACTGGACTCTAACCCCCATAACTGTGAGCTAAATCATCTCTTCTATAACTTGGTCCCCAGTATTTTTACACAGTAACAGTAAAAATAATCTGAGAGTAGATACCAGAGATCGGGTTGTGAAAACCTGACTCTATTGTGGTTTGGAGGATATGTGCAGAATCGTGCAACTTTGGTACTGAAAAGCTGTACGAATGGTAAAGAAGCTAAGGACCAGTTCTAGAGAAGCTGAGAATCATCTCTTAGAGCTAAAGTAGTTCCGAAAGGAAATAAAGGATCTTAAATGGCACCTGGGTTTTGTTTTGGCCAAAGCATTTAGCTATAGTCTGCCCACAGTCTAAGACTTGCCTAGGCTAAGGTAGAAAGTAACTGGTACTGGTAGCCAGGTGTGGGTTTACACAATTTAAATCCCAGTATCGCGGAGTGCCAGAAGTCAGGCTGATCATCTGTGAGTTTCAAGTCAGCCTAGGTCATACAGATGTCCAGGCCCAGCTGGGGACCTTAAGGTAGGACCCCTGTCTCAAAATAGACAACACCAACCAACAACATTGACAAAATGTAACGGACTGTTTCAATTTTGGTGGAGAAAATTTCAAGACAAAGCCAAATGTAGACCTTGGTTTAGGTTGGTTATCTATCATGGATGATCGTTATGGCAGTTCTACCAATGAAAAAAGAGCACCCTGTCAAAACACGACATCTCTACACTTGGTGGAAGCACCACTAGGAACCGGTTATACTTTTGGCCAACCCGGCATGTGCTGACGGGCTGTCTTTGATAAAGAAGATCAAAGCCTTAAATGACAGGAAAGACTTAGAAGACCATACTCAGTTAAGCCATCAACTTGTAAAGCAGAAATGCTAGGGGAGAGGAAAGTTCTACTCCTAGAAACCATAGCGTAGAAAAAACTGCGTAACGTAGATAAAGCAGGCTTGGGCGATCCAGAGAGGCACCTGAACTTGTTGTCGACCACGTGGTATTAGCTTGAGAGGAAATGTGCAAGGGAAGAGTAAGGGTTCTTGCTCTGCAGTTGTCATTTCTTATCTAATATATTATTTACTAAATTTTATCTTATTTATTTATTTATTATGTATTTATTTATTTTGTAAATGAAATGTACTAGTCTGCATTTCAGGTCCTGGTGCACCTTGTAGATCTGCAGAGGTGCCGAAGAGGTAGAAGCGGGTCTCGGATTCCCTGAACTGGAGCCTCTGGCATAGGAGTTAGGATCTGGTTCTCAGCCAGCCATGGGGCGACCGGAGTATCTTTTTACCCGCGGCCCCTGCACAGCAGTCGGTGCTACCCCACCTAGGCCTTCTCTCCGCCCCGCTCTGCAGTTTCACTCAGCTAGCTGCAGACGGCACAGGCATGGTGTCGCAGCGAGTTGATCATCATAGTGTAAAACCTCCATCCCCAAGTGGCCTTTTGTTAAGCTTTGAAGGATGAAGCTCGGTTTAGCCGTGGCATCCCACCGAAGACTAAACGCCAACACCGACATCTACCAAGGAAAGCGCGCACAACGAGGACGGTTACGACAGCCCAGGAGAGAGGGTATGTTGCAGAGCAAAGCTGGAGGGCTAAGCCATTCAAAGTCTTTGGAAGTACAGTCCCAGAAATCAAGAAATGAAGCTACTGGATTCGGGATTGCTGTTGTCAGGCAGTATTATCCTTAGTAATGCTTCCATTCCTCCTTTCGGAAATGGAACTTGTATTTGGTATTCCATTGAAAGCTGGAAGGTGTAATTTCCTTTTACTTACAGGGATTTAAGATTCCTTGAAGTTGCCATTTAGAATCTTTTATTCAGTAAGATAGATTTGATTTTTGGAATAAATTAGACGTTAGATAAAAAAAAAAAGATTTGAAGGTAAAAAATGCATGTTGCCTTTCTATATGGTCATGGTCCTATAAGAGCCAGGTTGGTCTAAAAAAGAAAATGTGCCCCCGAGGCTCTGAGTTATTTGGACATTTTGCTCTCCATGTGTGGCCCTGTTTGGGGAGGTCCCCTTTAGGAGGCAGGCCAGTCGGCTTAAGAGAATATCACTGGAGGTGGTCTTGAGAGATCTTAAGCCTTGCTGGCTTCCTGTTGCTTGCTTGAAGATGTTTTTGTTCTGCTCTTCTGGTCTGGCTGGCTTCTGCCACGCCTCCCTGCCTATTGAACCTATACCCTCTGGACCATGAGCTAAAATTAACTTTTCGTTCTATAACTTGCTTTGGTAATTTCCGAACAGCAAACAGAATTACCAATTTGTTTATCCAAACATACATGTATCTAGACCGGTCTTCATTTCTCATCTTTTTTTCTCGTTACTGAGTCACATTAAAACCAGTAACATCAGTGAAAACTGACTTGTGGAGCAATGTGAAGATAAATTGGAATCCTTAGAACCCACTGAAATCCTGTGGGTAAAGTGGCCCACCTGTAATCCCAGAGTCCAGGTGAAGACGTGCAATCCCCTGGCTGCTGGGTACACGGTCCCGTCAGTGAGCTCTAGGTCAGCAGGTGATCTCCCTCATTAAATAACGTGGAGACCACCTGACGCTGTCAACTTGGGGTCTTGCACCTGCACACCTTGCCGTCACCTACTCCACATGGACATATACTCATTCTATCACACACATATACATACAAAACACTGAGCCTGCATACCATTTTCTTTCAAAATATAGCCTTTTTTAATCTACTCCACAGTCACATATACTTTTCTCCGAACACTGCACATGCTCAATGTTTGGTCCTCTAAATGTATATGAAGAACAAATATTAGCAATACTGTTCAAGAAGTTTTCGCTTGGGAACAATTAACAATCTTTACAAACAGATCAGTTTTAAGGAATGCAGGCCTTATTTTAAAATAGAAGCACTTTTATCCCTCCTCCACATTATTTACGCAACACTCAAGCGCCCAAAGTTTTATCTACGTAGAGTGTAGGGCTTATGCATGTCACCTCCGTCCCATACACGCGCCCCCCGAACCATGGTCCATGCCCCAACCAAGGCTTATAGCAAGAACCCCCATTAAACCAAAAACAAAAAACTAAACAAAATCTGTCTCTCTGCGGGCTTAACTCATACATAGGACACACACAACACCACACACGACCACACACCGCCACACACTCCCACCACACACACACACCACGCACAAACACACTGATTCACAATCAAAGTATTTTCTAAACTGTTCTACGTACCTCTTTCCACGCCCACCCCCACTCCAACCCACCCAACCCAATCCACCTCCAGTACCCAGTTAAGGCTATTTGGGGAGGCCCTATCTCACAAAAGACCCCAAAAATTCTTTCGACTCTGACTTTGCCTCGCTAAATTTAGACCCCTCCCTAACCTGCAGACCCTGATCGGCTAAACTAGACTGCTTACTCAGGCCAAAGAAAACTTGTACCTTAAACGGACATTTAATTCAACACGTAGACTACACAACGGCAAGACCAACAACAGTCACATAGTATCGTAAGGACAGCTCAAACCAATAACATCAAAACAACAAAGGTTTCCACTGTTCCAATTCTCAAATGGCAAACCCAACACAACGCTCGGGACCCCCACCACGCACCACCCCCACCCTCTGAGTATGCTAAAAACAAACCAGTAAAGACCCCAATTTCACGACCCCCAACAGCCTGGTTTCAGCGCAATGCACATCACTACTAAGAGCGGACGAGGCCAACCCCCAAAGCAGCAGTTTGAGTCTACTTCGTAAACGGCACTAAAACAACCGCACGAAGCCCTGCCAGGGCGCACTCGAGCAAAATCCTCACACTGACATCCCTCCCCACACACACCGCCCCCCCACCCCCCGCCCGACCCCCCCCACCCCCCCTGCCCGCCTTCACAAGTACCCACCACAACACAATCCAGACACCAATTTCAAATCTCCTAGTGGGCAAACAACCCCCCACCCACCTCCCCACTTATAACCCCAAAGACACACCCAGACACCCCCTGTCTCCTCTACCACGCACACCGCGTTTCCACAAGCCGCATCATCCGATCTCTCATACACTACTCTCTACACATACCCTATATCATCTCTATAAGCATACCGCCCCCGACCCCCCACCCACATCCAGCACGCGCGCGAACACACGCGCACGACAACACCCGACACCCCGCCCACAACCGCCACTCACCCCAAACGAACACACCCAACGACAGACCGCCTACCTCCAACAAAGTACAAACAACGCCACCGAGGCATACAGGATATTTTCAACCTTCAATTCAACACAATCTGCTACTTTGCGACCCACTTTTCAGACGTCCCGGAACCAGCCCCATTCAGGCGAGTTGGGGGGTGGGGGGGTACTTCCCGCCTAGGGGCACCTGAAAGGGCCTGCAACACCCGCGCATAATAGTGCGGAGCTTCGGATGTCCCGGCCCAAACATCGGCCAAATACGACAACAACCCCAAACGGCAAGCGCCAGAAACGCTCCAAGAAAAATAATATTGGGAAACCACACGGACGCCCCCTCGACGCCACGACGCGGACACACCCCTAAACCCCACAACACACACAACAACACCAAACACCCCCACGCCGCGCAAGAAAACCGTTCTGCTCACAAATAATTGATACGAAACCCTTGGGGACTCAATGCATGGCGAGTATTCTTTCTTCCCGGTTCTCTTTACCGAACAACACTGCTCCCAGTCATCCACCATACATAACATATACCTCGCACTCCCCAACGACGCTGACGAAAACCCCCACACAACACGTCCTCGGAGCAGACGGGTCTCATGCAACGACCGTGCCGTTTCTCCCCCCCCCTTTACCCTTTTCCCTCCTCCCCCACCCACCATCCCATCCCTCTCCCCCACCCCGCCCACTCCTCGCACCCTGTTCCCCTTTCTTTTCTTCCTTCTTTTTCCCTTTTTTTTCTCCTCTTCTCTTTTCCCTTTCCCCTATTTCCTNATAGATAGGAGTAAATTACAAAAGCTGTGACTACTCTATAAATATGAGTATCTTAAAAGTAACTTTCAAGGGGGCTGGAGAGATGGCCTAGCGGTTAAGAGTGCCGACCGCTCTTGCAGAGGACCCGGGTTCGATCCCCAGCACCCACATGGCGGCCGAGAGCCGTCTGAAACTCCAATTCTAGGAGAACTCCAGTTCCAGGGGAATCCGAGACCCTCTTCTGACCTCCGCGGCATTGCACGACACGGGTGCACAAACCTGCATGCAGACAGTACATTGATACACATACCAAAATAAATAAAAATTTAAAAAAAAAAAAAATTACTTTCAGCACAACTACTTTGGGATTTTTTTACTACAGGTATTTTTTAAACTAAAAACAAGCCTTCCTAATGGTAAGGAGTTAAGTAACACTATGGAGAAATTAGTTACTTGTAAATTCTTCATACTGCCTTATAATTTTTTTAAGATTTATAATATGTGTGTATCTGCATGGAGACCAGAAGGTGCCAGATCTTTGGAGCAGGAGTTATGGGAGGTTGAGCTTCCCCATGTGCTGTGAACTACAGTTGGGTCAGCTGCAACATCAATGTGTGCTCTAAACCACTGAGCCATCTCTCTATCCTAATATTTGAATTATAAAAGGATCTTCTGTATATTACACATATCTTTAAAAAATTGCATTTATTTGTCTATGTGTGTTGGTTTGAAGCACTACAAGGTCAGCGGACAACTTAATGATGTTTGCTTTCTCTGTCCACCATAAATTCAGGTCCTGAGACTCAGCAGCAAGCTCTTTTACTTGCTGAGTCATCTTCCTAATCCTCCAGTGAATTTCTTTATGCTTAGCACATGTTTTGTTCATAGTCACATAATTTTCATTATCCTTTCAAATACTGGTAATTCCAGTGCATCATGGGAATGTTTTATTTACTTGCAGTGCAGGGAACTGAACTCAGAGCCTTGTACATTGCAGGATAGAGCTCTGCCATTAAGCTATTGCCCCAGTCTTTCTCAGGTATCCTTTTACCTTTATTATTTGTGATCAACATTATGTAAGGCTGATATCAGTTTTACATTAACTCCTCAAATAGGGTCTGCACAAAGCACAAGTGTTGTATACTTAACTTTCATTTTATATTAATAGAATTTGAAAACAATTTAATATTTTGTGTGGGGTTTTGAATGTGAATGTCCCCCACAGGATCCAAACATTTGGACATTTATTTCCTCTAGTTGGTGGCGCTATTTTGAGAGGTGCAAGCTTGCTGGAGGAAGCACGTGACTGGGGGAGGGGGGACGGTTGTGCGGGGGCTTGGGGTTGTGCACTTTGAGAGTTTGTAAGTCTTGCGAGATTTCTGGTATTTCTGCTTCTTGTGCTTTGAAGAAGTGAGCACTCTGCTTTCTGCTCTAGCCACCACCTTTTTCCATGCCTCCCCACAAGATGGACTCTAACCCCCATAACTGTGAGCTAAATAATCTCTTCTATAACTTGGTCCCAGTATTTTTATCACAGTAACATAAAAATAATTCTGTTGTAGATACCAGAGATCAGGTTGTGAAGAACCTGACTCTGTTTTTGGAGGAATATGGAAGACTTGAAATTTGGACTGGAAAAGCAGTAGAATGCTGTAAGAACAGGTAGTTCTAGGAGGAGCTTGGAAGAAAGCAGTGCTGAGAGCAAAGTAGTTCCAAAGGGAAATAAGGACTTAAATGGCACCTGGGGTGTTTTGGCAAAGCATTTAGCTATAGTCTGCCCACAGTCTAAGATCTTGCCTAAGGCTAAGGTAAAAAGTAATGGACTGGAGCCAGGTGTGGTGGTACACAACTTTAATCCCAGCACTCAGGAGGCAGAAGCAGGCAGATCACTGTGAGTTCAAGGCCAGCCTGGTCTACAGAGTCCAGGCCAGCTGGGACTTAAGGGAGACCCTGTCTCAAAAAGACCACCACCAACAACAACAGTGACAAAATGTAACGGACTGGTTTCTTTGGTGGAGAAAATTTCAAGACAGCCTAATGTAGAATTGGTAGTGTGGTTATTAATGGTGAATATAGTGAAGTTCTACAATGAAAAAGAGCAAATGAGGCAGAAAGACAGAATGTAAAATTGGATTGAAAAAGAACACTAGGAAGTTTAATTTTGGAACCAAGGCATGTGCTGAAAAGAGGCTGTCTTTGATAAAGAAGATCAAAGCCTTAAAGGACAGGAAAGACTTGAGAAGACCACACTCAGTTAAGCCTCCAACTTGTGAAAGGAAAATGCTATGGGAGAGGAGAGTTCTACTCCTAGGAATCCATGCATAGAAAAACTGCTAACGTAGATAAAGCAGGCTTGGGCGATCCCAGAGAGGCAACTGCACTTGGTGGTGTCGCCACGTGGTATTAGCTTTAGAGCAGGAAAGATGCAAGAGTGAAGGGTTCTTGCTCTGCAGTTTCTTTTTTTCTACTATATTTTTAAATTTTTATTTATTTATTTATTTATGTGTATGAATGTACTGTCTGCATGCAGGTCTGTGCACCCGTGTCGTGCAATGCCGCAGAGGTCAGAAGAGGGTCTCAGATTACCCTGGGACTGGAGTTCTCTTGGAATAGGAGTTACGCATGGTTCTCAGCCGCCATGTGGGCGCCAGGTATCTTACCCGGGTCCTCTGCAAGAGCAGTCGTTGCTCCCAACCGCTAGGCCGTCTCTCCAGCCCCGCTCTGCAGTTTCACAGAGCTGCAGAGGCCAGGCAATGTGTCGCAGGGTTGTCTCTGTGTAAGAAAATCCCCAAGTGGCCATTTTGTTAAGCTTTGAAGGTGAAGCTAGGTTAGCAGTGGACATCCCAAGAAGCTAAAGCCAAAAGACATCTACCAAGGAAAGCCAAACACGAGGAATGGTGCCAGCCCAGGAGAGAGAGGTATGTTGCAGGCAGCAAAGCCGGAGGGCTAAGCATCAAAGTCTTTTGGAAGTAAAGTCCCAGAAATCAGAAATGAGCTACTGGATTCGGGATTGCTAGTTGTCAGGCAGTATTTCCTTAGTATGCTTCCATTCCTCCTTTCGGAATGGGAACTTGTATTTGGTTCCATTGCATGCTGGAAGTGTGTAATTTGTCTTTTAAATTTACAGGAGACTATACTTAAGTTGCCTTTAGTTTCAGAGGAGACTTTGGATTTCTGAATAGTATTGAAACTTGTAATGACTATGGGGACTTTTGAAGGTGTAAAAAATGCATGTTGCATTTTATATGGTCATGGTCCTATAAGAGCCAGGTTGGTTTAAAAGAAAATGTCCCCATAGGCTCTGAGTATTTGGACATTTTGTCTCCAGTTGGTGGCACTGTTTGGGGAGGTTTTAGGAGGTGCAGCCTAGCTGGAGTAAAGATGTCACTGGAGGTGGTCTTCGAGAGATCTTAAGCCTTGCTGGCTTCCTGTTGCTTGCTTGAAGATGTTTTTGTTCTGCTTTCTGGTCTGGCTGGCTTCTGCCACGCCTCCCTGCCATGATGAACTCTTACCCTCTGGAACCATGAGCTAAATTAACTTTTCTTTCTATAACTTGCTTTGGTCAGTGTTCAGACAGCAACAGAAAATTACAATTTGTTTATCCAAAACATTAAATGTATCTAGACGGTTTCATTGTATTCTTTATTTTCGTACTGATACATTAAAACCAGTAACTCAGTGGAGAACTGACTTGTGGAGCCAATGTGAAGATAAATTTGGATCCTTAGAACCCACTGAAATCCTGTGGGTAAGGTAGCCCACCTGTAATCCCAGA
The DNA here is from genome assembly GCA_009823505.1 of Rhizomys pruinosus. Lineage (NCBI taxonomy): Eukaryota > Metazoa > Chordata > Mammalia > Rodentia > Spalacidae > Rhizomys > Rhizomys pruinosus. Next base: position 442,150 of record VZQC01001330.1, on the reverse strand, counting down.
GTCCAGGTGAAGACCGGGCATCCCCTGGCTAGCTGGGTACACGGTCCAGTCAGTGAGCTCTGGGTTCAGCAGGGTTATCCTGCCTCATTAAATAAAGTGGAGACCAACTGAGGAATACATGTCAACTTCGGGTCTGCACATGCACACCTGCAGTCACATACCCACACATGACAATACTCATATATCACACACATATACATACAAAACAGTGAGCCTGCAACATTTCTTTCTAAAATATAGCCTTTATTAATCTACTCAAAGTCACATATACTTTTGTCTCCGAACACTGCACATGCTCAATGTTTGGTCCCCTAAATGTATATGAAGAACAAATATTAGCAAAACTGTTCAAGAAGTTTTCCCTTGGGAACAATTAACAATCTTTACCAACAGATCAGTTTTAAGGAATGCAGGAATTTATTTTTAAAATAGAAGTCACTTTTCTCCATCATAAACATACTTTAAGCAAAAATAAGCGCCCAAAGTTTTATTTAAGTAGAGTGTAGTGGTTTATGCATGTAACCTCAGCACTGGGAAAATGAGTACCAGCCCAACCAACGCTATAGCAAGACCCAATTTCAAACAAAACAAAACTAAACAAAATTTGTCTCTCTGAAGGGCTTAACTCATACACGGGACCAATAAATTAAAAGAATAAAAAAAGCAAAACACAACTGATTACACAATCAAATGATTTCTAAATGCTTCTACCTGTACCTTAATTCAGAAAAAACAATCCAGCCTCAAGTACACAGTTAAGGCTATAGGGAGACCCTATCTCAAAAAAGAAAAAAAATTCTTTTGACTTTGACTTTGCATAGCTAAATTTAGATCAGAGAACTGATCGGCTAACTAGACTGATACTCAGGCCAAAGAAAAATTGTAACTTAAAAGGACATTTAATTCCAAAGTTGAAAAAGGCATGCCATCAAAGTAAAACTAGTATCTGTACAGACAGCAAAAATAAACATAAAAATGGATTCTAATTGTCAATTCAAACTGGCTACATAATTTAGCTTCAGGGACTATAGAATATTTTAAGTTGCTAAAAGCACATTTAGTTAAGAAATTTAAAGAAAAAGCTGGTTTTAATCGAATGCGCTATAGAGCTTGGAAAACAGCAGTTTGAGTTAATTAGTATAAAGGTCAAGAGGGAGTCCCTGGCAGGGAGCTAGGAAATTCATTGACATTCATAAAACAAGTTTATCTTGTTTTCTATCTGTGTCTACGTTCTCTCTAGAAATTTCAAATGCTAGTGAGTATCCATATAATTTTTAATACTGAGATATACTATGAATATTTATTATATATATATTTTTATTATATATATTATGTGGATTATGTTATATATATGTATATTATATATGAGGATATATATGAGTTTATATATATTGGGGAGTATTATGAGCTATATTTGAGGATTTTATTATATATTTATTATTATATTATTATATTCTCAAGAGGAAAGGATTTGTCCCCAGGAATTGACAAAGAATGTATATGATTAACATTGAGAAGCTCTGACATAGTTTTTCTTTATTTAAAGTATTTTAGTATGTAGGCAAACAGACTCTTTTCAAGATGCTTTAACATTCAACTGACCCGATTGCACGATGACCAATTTTTCACGAAGTAGGTCCTGCTCTCAGTGAATAGTTGGGGATATTTTTACCAGTTTATGGGGGCAAGATGACATGAAAGCGTATATCAGTGAGGGGATTAGGTGCGGGACTCTCAAAGTAGGTCAAAGTATAAACTTGTAGTACAATGCAAGAAATAATGTATCTGAGAATCAGAGTATTTTATGCAAAAAAAAAAGATACAGTACGTGCTTGTTTATTCTGTCTGTTCACAACATATTGCATAAGAATCTTTTGGGACATTCAATGCTATGGAGTATTTCTTTCTTTAGGTTTTTAATGTGGTACTGTAGCGTCACATCTTTTTTTTCACAGCATTTTTCAATGATGCTGGTATTTCATTCTAGTTCTGGAGAGGGTTAATGCAGTAGTGCGGTTTTTAACTCATTTAGTTGCAAATTCACTCAGTTTAGATGTCATTTTTGCTGTATGTTTTGCTGCAGTTTTTCAATGATTTTTTGAAAATGTATGGTTGGGAGTCAGACATGCTTTGGTGTAAGTGAATATAGGTGTAGAGGAGTATGGCGAATGTAAAGAAAGGTTGATTTGGTTAAGAGCCAAGCCTGCGATTTCCCTGTTTCAGGATAGTGAGCTGTTCTATGCATTATGTTATGTTGTGGTAAAATGAAATTTGAAACAGGCTGCTATGATATTGGTATGATTCAATTAAGCCAGGATTATTGAAATTTGTGCACATGGGAACCCTAAAAATTGAACACTACCTACACTTGTTAGACTGACCCAATAAGGCTTAAAGCTGACTCCTGAGAAACAATCCACCTAAAATTATATCAAATAATGAGTTATAAAGCACCCCAAATGCAAGCTAAGTTTAGAGGTATTTCATAAATCTATTATTTTACCATCGTGCTATAATTGCATTTTAGAGCGACAGAATTTTAGAAAAGGAGAGAAAGTGACGATTTTTAAAGACCCCACATTTGATCCTGTAAATTACCCAGCATGTTTATTATGGATTATTTCTCCTCCTTCAATTTCTATCTGCTCATACAGCCACTTGCGGTCACAGCGACATTCAGCTCCACACTTGGTAGACCCACAGGCAGGACAGGCATAGAAACATCCTAAGCAGTCTTCATCAAGGCAGTCACAGAGGTCCATGCCATTGAAAATCAAGAGGCCCTGGCTGTCATAGACTTTACTCTCCTGTGCTGGAATAACTTGCCTATAAAACAAAACGGTGGATTACATCCCCCACACATAGTATTGTTGACTATTTAATTGAAAATACGATAATGAAAAAAATGAAGGAGATGTTTAGAAGTAGAGATGAAGTCCTGTTAAATTAGTACATAATTTATCAGACTGGAGCCCCAATCTACAGCCAATAAATGAACTCTGTATGGGATGAGGTGAGCTTGAAAATGGCTACTGAAGTGCATTTAAGAGTTAATTCAGGTCTGGTGAGATGGTCTAGCAGATAAAAGCACTTGTCATGCAAGTCTGACAACTGAGTTTAATTCCTGGAACCCAAAATAGAAGGAGAAAACAGACTCTAGAAAGTTGTTTTCTGACCTCCAAACTCATTCTACGATGTGTGGACCTCGACACCGTGCACATACACAAATATTAATACAATGAAAAAAATCAATTCAATACAGAAATGTCAAAGCATTACCTTACCTAAGCTTAAGATGCTCTTGACTGCTGTGTGAAGTTTTATTTTTTGTACAGTACACTATACTACCAGATAGGTTTTGTACTGCAGTTTGTTTTTTGATGACATAGTAATTCTGGTCTGAAAATATTTAAATCACTCAACGGCTAACTTTAACAGATGGAATGAACGGGACATGTAAAAATGTTGATCGCACTTACAAAATAATTCTGACTGACTATCCTGAGTTTGTCAATTTCTTTTAGGCCTGCTCAATTTAAAGACATATTTTAAATAACTTAGTTCTCCCATTCATTCTGTTGACTGTACTAAAACTGAGCCTACTTCAGACATGTGCAACATAAAAAGCCACTTTGAATTCTCATGAATTTTAATTACTTCTCAGCTGCCATTCATAAGGCAGACATAACATGGACATGTAATCATTATCACTATTTTGGAAAAAGTAACCTAGTAGTCTAAGGTATACTGCTTCAATTATTTTAACTCTCATTCTAAAGCCTTACCTTGTTCACTTTATTACTACCTTGTCAGAAACAAGCCTTTAGAATTTAAGCTGCTGCCTTAATTTCCTATGAACTGCAACCAAAGATGGTTTTCTCCCCCCCTTCTTAAAACTAATTCCATATTCAATTTAAAATGACTAGTCAAAAAATTCAAAGTTAAGAAAAAATAAATACATACAAGGATTATACTGATATGCCCCATCAAGTTAATATATATCCTAAGCATTACACAGCCTACCTCTCAGAACCAGTGCTTGCATTTTTTGTAAGGCTTCTTTTCTCCCTTTTACCAGTTTCTGGAGCAAATTCAGTTTGCTTTCCTGGGTTTGTAAACTGCAGTGACCTCAAAGCTTTAGCAGTTCTTCCCTGAATGAAGGTAAGTAAATGATAAATTCAAATAATATTGACATCAAACAATAAACACTCATTTAGCACTACGGCAAATTATCCCTAAATCTGGAAGGTGGTTTGGAACACGAACAAAAAGGAACACAGGAACTTTTAAAGTGTTCTAGTCTATATTCAAACCTTACTGATCAGATTCTTAATATTTTCAGTGCTTGAGTTAGTCTCTGGCATAGGCACAGGAGACCGGTGCACTGAAGACTGCAAAGGCTGTTATGATCACAGGAGAGAAGGCAACAAAAACTGTCACTCAAGAGCATGTAACTAACATTCCTAAGGACAATTCTGTATCCTTAAGAAAATTTTCTATTTTTAAGATGAAAGAAGCAATAGGGTTTCACATTCTGAAATAGTATTGTT
>VZQC01001330.1:424614-435931 GCA_009823505.1 Rhizomys pruinosus | reverse complement strand
CCCCACCCCATCCCAGATCATGCATTCTGCCATAACTGTCCTGCATCTTTCTCTCAGTTTTTTTTTTCATTTTTAGCTATAAGTGATAATCCATGAGTACAAGCATCCTTCATGCAAAACCTATCTGCAGGCTGTTGTGCCCAAACACCTACAGCCCCACCATCCAGTGGGGGGTGACAGGTTGTTTGTTCAATCAAGTTGATCAAATGAGTGTCCAGACTACATTGCTGTAAGATACCAGTTTACTACAAAGGTACTATAATTAAAGCAGTCAGTGTGGTATTGCTACAGTATGGACAAACGGATCCATACAGAACAGTCTGGTGTTTGATGTGGTACTATAAACAGATGAGTATTACAAATCAATATGGAAAGAATTTTTATCAGCTAAGCATATGGAAAATGAAAACTAGATGTTTTCTGCAGTTATAAAGAATCACATATGCAAAGCTTAAACATTAAAATGTTTATAAGGTAATTTAGTCATCTGTGTGACTGTTGCAGTGTGTCTTCTTCTTCCAGGCATAGCAGCTCACACAAGCTATCTTGGAGTAGAGTTTGCCCTACTGTGGTTAGCTATAGCCACTAACTAAGGAAAACAATACAGGGATAGCTAGGTCTATGGCGACGCTACTGCAACCGTAACTATTCAACAGGACTTCATGATATGGCCTCAGAAGGCTGCCATTTACCATGGGGTGAGACTGCAATGATGCAGCTATTTCAGGGTTACTCACACTCCTGTAATAACTCCCCATCCTATTCTGTAAGTAACCCACCTAAACTCATTGCTTTACCAAATCATACTTTGGTGGAATGCTTATTAAGGTCTGTCACTACTGCCTTATCTGGAGTGAATGCATGTTTGTTTATATTTCCCCAGGGAAACTTAATGTAACAAATTGGTGCCCAATGTGGGGCCCGACAGAACTAAAGATTAATTTGGGAGGAAAATTTGTATGGTCCTTGCTTTGGACAAGGCATGTAACAGGCTGAAGCACCTGAGGGCGGAACGTCCACAGGGATGACTGACATGGCTGGTCTTCCGAAATGGCATGTGGTGGACGCTTCTGGTATGGCTGGCAGTTCCACTGGCCTTCTATGGCTAGTAAAGCATGTTGCTATATCTAGACATCTGGGGGTACAGTGATCATGGGATAGCCCCAGGGTGGCAGTCTCCTGCACCTCCATTATTAGGGTCTGCTCAGTGAGCACAGTGACATCCTAAAACAGGATACACTGTAGTGCCTGAGAATACATGTACGGGTGAGACTGCCAGGAGCCATCATGGCAGTTGCATGGTGCCGCCGTGTGTAGTATAGTAAGACACAGGATGGTGGCAGAGATGGGTGCTAGCAGGGACTTGCTTATAAAAAGAGGAATTACACTTGGGAGGCAGAGGCAGGCGGATTTCTGTGAGTTCAAGGCTAGCCTGGTCTACAGAGTGAGTTCCAGAACAGCCAGAGCTACAGGGAGACCCTGTCTCAAAAAGACCAAAAAAAAAAAATGGAATTAAAACTAGAATGGGACAGGGAGCTAGCAGCCTTGTCATATGTCCCATTTGGCCGGTGAACTGGTTGAAAGAGACAATGAGATGGAGGTGCAGACTTGCCATTTCTTATAGCTGAGGGATGAAAAGGGGGGAGTACGCATTACATCTATGATAGGGATGAAAAATGTGAATTCTACTGAAGCATTGGATAGTGATCTGAAAACAAGGGAGAAAGGACTTTTACTACAGAGGAGAATATATAATCCCCTGTAAGCACGCAAATGCAGTTTTAACAATGCCCTGGTGTTGGAAACTGATAAACAGGGGACATTCTGCCTCTGAACTCCTTGAATTAAGCATAAGGCCCTGGGTTCAGGTCTCAGGCACTGCACAGAAGGTGCACACTCCTGTATCTCAGCATTCTAGAGATAGAGGCAAAAGCAGAATGGTCCTAAATTTATTGACATCCTCAACTACACAGGGAATTTGTAAAGGAATGCCTGGGAAAGAGACTACCTCAGAGTAGAAGAATAAAAAAAAAACACCCTGGCACTTACGCCAACTACCCCTCTGTCGTCACTGTTAATGATACAGGGTGATCAGCTAGATTTGTATTTTTGATTATACGTAAAAAGTTTCTATTTTAATTATGTCCCACACAGCGCTAAAAAGTAATCTACTCTGACTGAAACTCACATTTAACTGGACACCTTGTACTTTTATTTGCTAAATGTGGCAATCCCATATTTGGTATCTTCTAACAAGTAGAAATCCTTCTCTGGCCCCGGCCCTTTCTTACCTTGGCTAAGACCAAATTACCTAAAGAGGAATGACGGGAAAGGCTCAGTTTAAAGTGTTTATCAGAGGGCTTAGGGAGATAGCTCAAGGACTCTGTAAGCATGAGGACCTGGGTTTCATTCCCCAGAACCCTCATCAACAAGAAACCTGAGCGCTGTGTGTATATGTCTGAAATCCCAGAACTGGGGAGGTAGAGACAGGACACCTGGGGCCAGTGTAGGTCAAACAGCACCTCTAGGTTCAGCGGGCAGACCCAAGTTCAAAAGCAAAGCGCAAGAGAGAAACACCCAATATTCATCTCCTGTCTCATGCACACACATGAACACACACACACACACACACACACACACACACACGAAATATATCTGATAGAAGACAAACTGTTGCAATAAAAAATATGTTTTACACGCTGATTAAAATCCAGCAACACATAAATATCATTGACGTGAGCAAGCTATCAGTGTGAGAATGAACACCCCTGAGTTAAAGACTCATGAGGTTAGCTTCCTGACTGCAGTCTGCTCAAGGACTGCTGAAGTGTGAGGCCAGCTGGAAGAACACAAACTTTCAAGCAGCCATCTTAAGTGGTCATGGTCTGCTTTCTAAAAATGACATAGTTGCTTCTTCTCTGCTTTGTCCCTGATGTCCTCTTTTCCAGATCTTTTTGTCCTCCTCTGCTGTAGGGATCTTTGGATCTGTTTCCTAGCAACTGTTTCTCTCCTCACTTGGATTTGTGTTCTGGGAATGTGGCCTACAATTACTGTTTTCCTTCAAAGGGCAGTCTAGCAGCTTCAAGCTGTTCCCTGCACCTGCAACCCACAATGATCATCTGACTCCTTCCTTAACCAACGGCCAGAAATATATTACTATTTACCATCTATGGAGTCTCAGACCTTATAGAAACTGGAAGGTCACTCCACGATCAGAATGTGCATTAAGAAAGTACCAGTAACCATGAACAGTATTTATATTTTTGCATTTTTTTACTGCTGCAGGTTCAATGGACTTCCCTAGCTCATGGTGAATTAAAGCAGTTTTGCCTCTATATTTTTATTTTACTGTGAACATCTTACCAGTTTTTTTTTTCAATTGAACTGACTTCTAATGTCTTACCAGTTCCTTGGTTGATAAATATAATTCTTTATCATTTTATAACCGTGTGATAGTTATGACTTACCTGCCTTCCCATTTATGGAAAATTATAGGCATGCTGATGCACACCTCTATTCCTATCACGTGGTAGGCAGAGGAAGGAAATGCTGTGCTCTAGGCTAGCCTGCTCTGCACAGGGAGTTCTGGGTCAGCCAAGGCTAAATATAAGATTCTGTCTCAAAATAAATAAATAAACAATCAGCTTGTTACTACCATTCATTTTGATAAGCACCATATCTAGAGGACCTGATGAAAGAAAAAAGTTCTTCATAACAAATCAACACCAAACACCATCTCCCCCCAATTTGTTAATTTAGATCTCATAAATTTGAAGTCTCACCCCCAAACTTGGGAAAATTTCCCCATGGTACTAAGGAAACCCAACTAGTCAAATACTTTCCAAATAACTTGTAGAGATGCAAATTTATAAACATTAGCACAGTATACATTTACCTTAATTCATGAACAGATCAGTGGGTCTCCAAGGGCTACTTGGTGACATATGCATTGTGTATGTATCTATTTTGTATTTTAAAAGGCAAAAATGGGGGCTGGAGAGATGGCCTAGCAGTTAAGAGCGCTGACTGCTCTTGCAGAGGATCCGGGTTCCATCCCCAGCACCCACATGGTGGCCGAGAATCGTCCAAAACTCCAATTCCAGGAGAACTCCAGTTCCAGGGGAATCCGAGACCCTCTTCTGACCTCCGCAGCATTGCACGACACGGGTGCACAAACTTGCATGCAGACAGTACATTCAGACACATACAGAAATAAATAAAATAAATAAAAATTGTTTTTTAATTAAAAAAACAAAAAAGGAAAAAAGGCCACTGACAAGTCGCCTTTTAATCCAGCCCTGTGCCTCTGGTACTTTAACATAACTACCATGATAAATAAAACTAGAGCAAAATACACAAACACACACATCCACACACACCCCTTCAAAATTAGAATAAAAACACAGCTTCTTTTTGCAACAAATGGAGACTATTGAAAAGTTACACAACTGGTTAAAATACTAAGAATAAGTTACAGTGGGGTGGCCAGCTCAACTGATAGGAATACAATGCAACCTCCACACCTAAGGCTAAAGGAAATTTATGGACGAGCAGGCTGAAAGACTAAGGGCCTGAGGAGCAGGACACCTGTTAGATGGTTCCATCTAGACAGGACCAGGAAGTTGCACCCATGAAACCTCAACAATATGGTTGCCCAAACAAGACCTGCCCGACTACACCAGGGAACACCCCAACAAGGATGGGGCAATTCATCACAAGGCCCCACCCCTGAGATGAAGAGCTATAGGTAACCAATGGCTACTGAGGGAGGAAGAATCCAGTTTTCTTCAGGGACAAGATGGCTGATAAGGTTATCTGATACCAAGTGGTCAGCCCTAAACGTACACATACACAAGCATATGAGCAACACTGAATGGATTTGGTAGGGTTTTTTTATGTGTATGTACACAGATACATATGAGTATGTAACTATTTGCAACAATAGTAATTAAAGTAGAGGTCATGAATTTGAAGAGTAAGGGAAGACATGGAAGGAGATGGAGGAGGTAGAGGAAGAAATGATGTGAATATATACTCAAGTAGCAAATTCTCAAAAACAAATAAAAAACCCACACACACTAAGGATGTTGAGTAAATGATTCTAAAAATGGAACTGTAAAATTTTCACCTCAGCCTAGAAAATAACATCCCGAGCATGATATAACTTGCTCCAAACATCCTTCCCGGTAAAACTACAATCCCTAGGTTCCTTTACACTCGATGCCTTTACAGTGTTTTCTCTGCCTGGAAAACCTTTGAGCATTTCTGTGCCTGGCAATAATAAGGCATTACCTGCATCACCTATCTTGTGAATTGAAATTCCCCAAGGGATGGGGGCCAGCACACACATAAAACACTCTACAAGGCAGATCACCTGAGCAGAACTACAAAGTACTATGGTAGTGTAGTGTTAAATGCTACAGGTACAGAGCCAAATTATCTTGGGCTATCTCAAGCCTTTCAAAGAGCTATTTATTGCCCATCTGTGTTTGATCTAAGACCCTGTGAATTTTTTATTTTTTTGGTATTTTTGAAACAGGGTCTCCCTCTAGTTCAGCTGGCCTGGAGTTCACTCTGTAGACCAGGCTGGCCCTGAACTCCCAGAGATCCGCCTGCCTCTGCCTCTCGAGTGCTAAGATTAAAGGCGTGCGCCACCATGCCCATCGTGAATAACTTTTATTCCCTTCGAGTTGGGAGTCGTGTTTGTGAGTCAATATTCTGTTGAGGGCTTGTCTGGGTGCAAAAGGCACCTTGTGTTTCCACAAACACTTTGTTTCTTTTTTTTTTCCCTCTATTTCCACTCACATGTGGAAAGCAGGCACTGGGTATTATGTGCTCCACCAATCAGTGTAAAAGAATAACTTCAATGTGTTTCTGTTTTACAGCAATATCACACATTTCTGGTTACCTGCTAATCCTTTCTATTACACATGAAGCTCTAAGGCAGGGCCCCCTGGGTCCTGTATACAGTCGGGGTTTTGATAATTTTGAATGAACACATGTTAAGAAACTCACAGATTCCCAAACCAAAAAGGCAGACTAGACTCCCTGAGATCAATTTATGTAGATCCTACATTCCTTTATAGGTCACATGAATTAATATCACCAATACATAGCCACATCAAAATGATTCAAAGCACTACATGGGTCCAACAAACATCTATTATGCAGATGGTACCAGGAAGGGAATTTTTTTTTTAAGAACTAAAGCACATTAAGCTTCAGGCTTCAAATAGGGCTGGGAAGATTGTGATTTTAAAATAAAAGATAACAAGAGAGCACCAACTGGTGGCTCATGCCTGTGATGTGAAGTATCGGAAAAGCTAATGCAGAAGATCATGCAGATGGTTGGAGGATAGCCTGGGCAATTTAAAGCCGTGCCTCCAAACGGACAAGGCTGGGGGCGTGGAGCAGTGGTGGAGCACGGGGGCACCCCGCATGATTCCCTGGTTCTACACCTAGTACCACAAACAAAACTCCAGCGGCTCAGAGCACAGAAGTGGCAGATGGCCCTGAGTGCAGGGCTGCAGGAAGCCACACACCTGGCCCTGTGCAGGCCTCCCCTCCAACTCTCCTGGGCTTCCGGGGTCTCCCCCACACTCAGTGCCCCACCTCGGCTCCATCCCACAGCCGCACAGTCCCCTTCCACCTTAGCTACCCTCTCCTCTCCGCTGAGCTTTGGGAAAACCACGTCCTGGTCACAAAAACTGAACTTCTGCCACTCCAGCACTTACACCAAGACAAGCTTCGCGAAAACCACGTCAGGGTCACACAAACTGAACTTTTGCCGCGCCAGCACTTATGCCGAGACTAGCTTTGGGGAAACGGCGTCAGGGTCATACAAACTGAACTTCTGCTGCTCCAGCACTTACACCAAGACGAGCTTTGGGAAAACCGCGTCCTGGTCACATAAACTGCTCTTCTGCCGCTCCCGCACAGACACCGAGTGGAGCTTTGGGAAAACCGCGTCAGGGTCACACAAACTGAACTTCTGCCGCGCCAGCACTTACACCGAGATGAGCTTTGGGAAAACCGCGTCCTGGTCACACAAACCTCACTTCCGCCGCTCCCGCACTGACACCAAGAAGAGCTTTGAGAAAACAGCATCCGGGTCATACAAGCTGCACTTCCGCCGCTCCCGCACTGACACCAAGTGGAGGTTTGGGAAAACTGCATCCGGGTCACAAAAACTACTTCCGCTGCTCCCTCACTGACACCGAGACGACAGGGAGGCTGGCTAGAGAGGCCGCGCCACCACAGAGAGAAGCACAGGGCAGCCTAGAGTAGATGCCAGCACATCCGACACCAGCACGTTCTCCTCCTAAGGCAAAAGGGCGGTGACTCAAGACGTGGCAAGAGTTGCCTTTGGAACCCTAGGGTATCTGCATGCTCCTCCAGGAATTAAGGAGTTTGGGAGATCTCCGGGGTCGTCCTGTACCAGACACGAGTTTCATTAGCTTAGTTTGCCTACACATTTATGTTGTGCACCCTACCAAACTTTTGCACCGAAATTCCCCTTACCCATGAATGGGAGTGAATTGAATGAAAGGTAATTCAGGAATGGAAACTATTTGAATGGCTCACACTTTTTTCTTCTTTTGCTTCACTCGAATTAAATACATCCTAAGAAGACTCTCTTTTATTATATATGATAGTGCTTTGGGTTAAAGGTAGATCCAGGAATTTAAACTGTCTCTTATCCCTTCTTAGCAGCTGTCCTTATTCAACAACAGTATTTGTTTTCTGACATGACTGCTGTCTGTGTTTCCATCTAGATTGTATATCACCCAAAGTAAGAAACTTAAAAAAAATGCCAAATTCAGGCTGGAGAGATGGCCTAGCTGTTAAGAGCTCCAACTGCTCTTGCAGAGAACCTGGGTTCAATCCCCAGCACCCACATGGTGGCTGAGAACCGTATTTAGCTGCAGTTACAGGGGAATCTGACGCCCTCTTCTGACCTCTGAGGCATTGCATGACATGGGTGCACAAACCTACATATAGACAGTATATTCATACACATAAAAGTAAATAAATAAATAATAAATAAATTTTTAGAAATGCCAAATTCATGGCTATTTCTTCCCATATGAAATTTATGACTCAGTGGGGAAGTGGGGAGTAAATCCAAACCCAACGGAAGGAACTTTTGGGAACTGATGGCTGCTGAGAGGAGGAAAGACAGTGTCTTGCAGGGATGGGACTCTTGGTGGGCCCAGTGAGTGGACCCACACGGAAGGACATTAGGGAATACAAATCAGACTCTATAGCCCTTATTATATGCATTAAATTGTGCAGGGGACTGTGGGGAGAGGTGAGGATGGGGAGAAGATCTAAATATCATCACACTATATTGTATGAAAATCACAAAATTTCAATAAAAATAAAAATTTAAAAGCCTAGGGTCTCTCATGGAATAGGTTGGCTCCTAAGATTATAAGGGCCAAGAAGAGGGGATGAATTGTGAGATCACAGAAAAAATGGACTGGATTTTTTTTGCTCTTTTTATTTGATCAACATGTTTCTGTAAGCAAACCTCTTCAACTGGACTTGGAGACTTTAGGTTGTGAAAAAAACTGAACTCAGATGTTATCTAATTTGGGTTATATTTATTTCCTATGTGTAGTTACTGGTCAAATAAAAAAAACGGAAATTGACAAATAAAAAAATGCATGATTCAAAAACATTTTATTAGAAGAATAAATAAAGGAAGTAGTTGATTCTTTAGATTCAACTAGAGAAATTAGTATTTGTGAGAATTCATATTCATTGTATGAAAAGGAAAAAAAATACTTCTATTATGTAAACTGTCCTGGGGAGACATGAACAAACATCTATTCCCCAGCCCCTTTGATTGGGCACTGACAACAGACTAAAGTAACAATCCCTCAGAATCCAGCTTGGTGAACCAGTGAATTTGTTGGGTTTACTAACAGGAGCATAGGCAAAGGGGTTATTTCTAGAAGAATGGGTGACCCCAAACAGACATATCACCAAGAAGTCACATCCCAGCATGGATAAGGACTTTCCCAGTGTTGCGTAGATAGATTCCCCCTCCCTCTCATTAACTTGCCCCCCTCCACCTGCTACACCACACCTCCCCACCAACATGTAATGGAGATGTACTTACATGCAACTGAGAAGAGGGTGGGCAGAGACAGTGAGTAGCTGCACTCTCAGGTGAGGGTTGTACGGTTCTCCCTGTACCTGAATTCTGTGAAAGGACGCAGACAGGTTTGGTCTTGGTGAGGGTCTCTTTCAAGTAAGCCCCACTGCTCTCATTAAGGGAGTAATGGACATTGTGTTCAGAGAACAGAGTTCTACACCTTGTTAAGGTGTCCTATGAGTAAAGCAATCTTATTTCTTTAACATCCTGGAACAGAGGGGACTCTGCTTCTCTTACAACACCACTTTCCCTTTGCATATCTTATAGATACTGGACTATCCTCACAAAAGTCAACTGTGCAAATGTGCCAAGAGTGGATTTCTAGGTAAAAGAAAATTGTATTTTCCTTGTCAGTAGTCCATTTAAGAATGTAAGATTAACGGCTGCCTTCCAAAGATGGACTCTGGACTAGCTTTCCTAGGGCAGCAAAATTGATCAGAACTCAAACAGGGGTGGGGAAAAGGAAGAACCTGAGGTAATCACAGGATTGAAAGTAAGTAGCCTACATGGGCTGGAGAGATGGCCTAGTGGTTAAGAGTGCCGACTGCTGTTGCAGAGGACCAGGGTTTGATCCCCAGCACCCACATGTCAGTTGAGAACCGCCTTTAACTCCAGTTCCAGGGGAATCCGACACCCTCCTCTGACATCCATGGCATTGCACGACACAGGTACACAAACCTACATGCAGACAGTACATTTATACACATAAAAAAAATAAATAAAAATATCTAAAAAAAGAAAAAAATTAACAAAAAGAAAGTAAGTAGCCTCCAAAGGCCCCTATGTGATAGCTGCTGTGAGTGGCTGATGGTAAAGCAGCAGCCAAAGGACAGCACGGTCTGCACTCTTAGTTCTCTGAACATATATGGCTTCATACTTGTCAATATTTCTAGACAGAATCCCCAAAACTTCTGGGTTCTGATTCTCCATGAGTTAGAGCTAGTCCTCAATTTTGCTAATATCAGACATAGGCATGCAGGGGATTCACAATGGTAATTCACTTTCTCATCATCCTATTTTGTATTAGAATGAAACCTCACAATAAAAATACACAAAAAACATGATAAACACAGGGGCTTATAGAAGGAAGCCATGGAGAGACAAGAACCCAGTGATGGATACTGCAGAGTTGACAGTTAATCAAGAAGCTGGAGAAGAGCATTTTTAGTCTTTCCTCTTTCTCATTGTTCGGGGTCACCGAATTTTCCGCCACTCAGAAAAGAAAGGAAAGATTCCACCTGCCATCTTCAACTTGGCTTACATAGAGATCTAAGCTAAAAATAGCTCTTATAGGTAATTAACATTGTGGCAGCCCTAATTTATTTAAATGAAAAGATCTTCATCTGTGATTTTCCCATCCTCGCTCAGCCAGCTAAACTTTGCCTGAAGCAGAGAACACGTGGGTGGTCACTAGACTGTTACTAAATACTAGAGGGCTTAGCTCATCAAAATGATTCCAGGGCTCTTTGTGTGATAAACATGCTCTGTTGTCAGTATTTCTATTTTCATTTCTTTGGGAAATCGCTGATAAAAGCTGGAATGGACTATAGAAAGGGACTCTGTGTGCAAGCCTCAGGGAATGTGAGCAACAGTGTCTTCTTCAGAGGCCTCGGCTGCCTGCTTAAGAATAAGAGGGAAAAGACTACAGCCAGGCCTGGAATCTCCAAAGAGAAGTTTTTTTTAGCACCTCTTAAGCTTCAGCTTTCTTACCAGTAAGAAATTATGTGGGACTGTGTGTGTTTGTGTGTGTGTGTGTTTGTGTGTGTGTGTGTGTGTGTTTGTGTGTGTGTGCCATTGGAGCAATTATACTTATTTTGTGGAATTACTGTTAATAATTAAGGACAACATATATATGTTTATAATATATGTATATAAATACATATTATATGCATAGTCCAATGCATTTGGTAGGTAGTTGATAAATGGTACTGTCACACCAACTCCAGTGTCGTCTGTGTAACAACGGATGAGGAGATAAGAACCTTGCGAGGTTAAGCTCCCTGGTGGTCAGTGACAGAGTACCCGGTTTCACCTTCTAAGATCACGATGCATTACAAAGATGTTATGCTTCATGAGTGTTGGACTTTGTACATTGTCTTTTGACTCTCCTCCCGAGCTCAGCACAACCTCAGTCCCAGACAAGGGACAGTTAAA
>VZQC01001330.1:370942-409413 GCA_009823505.1 Rhizomys pruinosus | reverse complement strand
GAGGCATATTAGAATGTAAGGGCTGTGGAGAGACTGGGGTGAATGGTGAGACTACAATAATATGGACTGGACTCTTAATCGATCAACATGCTTGTGCATACAAGCTTCTCCAATTGGACTATGGGAACCTTGGGTTGTTCAAAATATGAACATAGATACTTGAAAACCCACCTTTACAAGTGGGGCTTCCTCTCTTTTTGTATAAAAGAAGGGAGGAGATGCTGGGAGCCAAAGCTGTCAGACATACATGCTCGAAGAAAATTACTAACTTGCTTATCTTGTGAGTTTACCAGAGCAACTTACTTATCTCAGGAGTTTAGGAGCCAGCTTACTTACCTCAGGAATTTATGAGTACAGCTTGCTTATCTCAGAAATTTACGAGTACCAGCCTAGATCCCAGTGCTGACGATCCAGCTCCTAGTGCCAGATTAAATTTTAAAAAATATTAAAAATCACAATTGGAGATGTTGATGACGGGAGTATTGTGATGCCATGGGTTAGGATAAGCACTTACCTGCTGTAGAGTAACCCAACGACGGGAATAGCTCGAGCCGCAAAATAGGAGATACATGTCTGGGACACTCCTTATCCTAAGACATCTACACTTGGGATGCAGCTAGACTGCAAGTGTGGCCCTCCATAGCCTGCCCAGACACTCTGTGAGGCATGCCAGTTATTTGGCCCCTACCTCCTCGCAAGAACCTGTTTTGCGGAAAGCAACTCGAGTAGCCTAAGACACGGGGCTCTACTGGTAAAGACCCGAACATGGAGGCACATCACATAACCTAAGACAGACTCTCCTTTTGTTAAGTAAATAAAATAGGGGAACATGTTGGAGACCGAGACACAGTCCTGCCTGGACAAGCCCGGACAAGCCCTGCTCACCCAGCATGGATCGTGGACCATGCTAACGTTTGCTGAAGATAGGCCACAGTATGTTTCAGCCCACAGGACATTCCAAGCTTATCGTAAACACGTTTTGCAAGTCCTGCCAGATCGCCCTTGCCCTGGCTGTCCCCACAGCCCTCCCCCTCCTTACTTCCTGCCTTTCTGCAAAGTATAAATGTAACTGCTTTTATTCCAATAAACGAGAACTTGATAACACTGCTTGGTCTTCCTCTTTTCTCTCGCCCATTATATTTCAGGTTTGGGGTTTCCCCTCGACTCCCACTAATGACTGAGTCTCGCAGTACGGGACAGAGAAGCTCCAAAAAGAAGTAGAAACACTAAAGAAATCAGAAGGGGAAATGAAAAAGGAAATCAAATACTCATCCAATCAAGAGGAATGGAATGGAAAAGGCCTCAGAAGCAGAATGGAGGAAGCAGAACAAAGAATATCAGACCTGGAAGATAACACAGAACAACTAAACACCTCAAGAAAATATTATGAAAATTTTAAAAATACACAAAAATGGAACAACCAGGAACTGTGGGACACTATGAAAAGATCAAACCTCTGCATCATAAGAATAGAGGAAGGAGAAGAATCCCAAGAGAATGGTATTGATCAAATCTTCAACAGAAAAATAGATGAAAACTTCCCCAAACCAATACAAATAAAAGAAGCACATAGAACTCCAAACAGACAAGAGGACATCGAGCCAGCCTGGGGCTGTAGGCAAACAGCACAGATGTATTGTAGAGAAGAAACAGGAAGCTTGTTAGACAAGATGCAAAACACAATGCACATGAAGATTAGCCTCCCTTGCATCTGTGGTTCCAGAAGTCTTGCTTAAAGACCTGAATCGAGCCTTACCCTTGAGAGACCCCTGAGTGAGAGATGCGGAGAGAAGACTCTCGATGCAAAATCAAGAGGTTTATTCCTCTGGTGTGTCGGGGTTTGCCTGTATAATGGGGAGAGGTGAACCCCGGGCAATCTCTGCATACAGTTTTTATACATTTAGAGCAGGGCAGGAATCAGACTGGTCTCCTGTGGGACAGGTGGGGATACTCAGCATGCTTGGGTCTGCAGGTAGCTTGGGGCCAGGGCCCTCAGAGTGGTTCTTCCTGGAAATATCCTGTTACCTGCTGACCTAGGGAGCGGTTGCTATTTGCTAACCTAGGGAGGGAAAAGTCTCCGACCCAATAAGTTGGCTTGCAGGCCTTTTATACAGGGTCTAGGGGAATCTTAGTGGGGTTTGGGTAACTTCTATAATAGCAGTTACAGCTCATGGTTAGGTCAGCCCACCTGCCCCCACATACCAAAGGTTATCTTTAGACACAGTCTTGGGACAGGAACAGAACCAGGTCTAGGGGAATTTTTCCTTGTCGGTTCAGACCAGACCTGTTTCCCAAGCCTCAGATGGACTTCAGCCTGGGGGAAAGTGAATACCACCTGGCCTGTTTCTCAAAGCCCCAGATGCATCTGGTGGACTCTAGCCTGGGGGAAAGTGAATGCTTTACCTTTGTCCAGAGTAGAAGTCTGGAATCAACTCTTATCTCTTCATTGCAATGTCTGTCAGACATATTGATAGGACCAATGTGGTCCACACATGGTAATGTAGCCTGCAGATCTGAGTCTACATAAGATAAAGCTGACCTGAGCAACTCCAGAACTAGGAGAAAGAGGAACAGTGGGGTGTAGAATGGAGGTGGCTCTCGAAGTGTGGTGGGCAACTCAAAGAATTGCTTATCTCCTTGCCATGAGCATGGACAAGCCTAGGCTAAGTCCAAAGGAATCCAGGACACAAACATATAATGCAATTTAATTTTATTAATTCCACACAGGTCTATTCTATAGTTCTCAAATCCTACTTCTATAGTTCTGAAAATCCTAATCCTATCCTGGACTGGCCTACTCCCCCAAGGCTGCTCACCTAAGGCGCCTCTTAGCCCCTTGGAGGCTCACCAGGGAGTTCCAAGAACCCCGATGATTGGCTTCAGTGGATCTGTCAGTCCTGTGCTGGGGCAGCATCAGAGGCCCACAGGGTCAGGATGTCCTTCAGGCAAACCAAATGTCAAGGAAGCAGCATGACCTGGTTGTTCTTAGCTGCAGTTTGAATCTCACACAGAGCTGACCATTTGCCCTCCATGGTTCAAATAGCACACAGTTGGGCATGTGGGGTGCCCTGAGTCTCAGGTGCTAATCTCAGGCTTGGGCACAGGGTCCCACTGCATGGTAGGTGGCTGTCTTTCCTCTCTGGGGCCATGCCTTTGTCACAGCAGGGGACCCAGGACTGGTTATCAGGTCCTTGTGTTCATATCACCTCTGGATACCTAATCAATTTAGTATGGTCAGTCTTTGGGCTCTGCTGAGCCCCTCTGTGGCTGCCTAGTGCTGAGTGCTTATCTCTAAAGCAGTCCTGAGCTGGAGCAGGCCTCTTGCTGAGCTAAGTTTAACAATTCCTAATTTCTTAAAGTAACAGCCTTTTACACATTATCTACTGTCTTTAACTGCCAGGACAGTTAGAAAACTAAAACACCAAAGCTGAAAATTATAGAAACACAAAACTTTGAGACATTAAAGATCCAGCCTTTTTTAGTATTCAAGTGCAAAGTCTCCCCTGGCGTGTTGGGCCATGTCTTTTATTCCCAACACTAGGGAGGCAGAGGCAGGCAGATCTCTTTGAGCTCAAGGCCAGCCTGGTCTACATAGTGAGTTCAAGGACAATTGGGGTTACAGGGTTAGGCAGGGCCTGGGTTTGGAGATCTAAAGATGGCACCTACCACCCTTCTCTTCCTGTCAAAAGCCTACCTCAACTTAGGCAGCTGATACAACTTCCTTCCTGATGAGAGCACAGCCTAAGACCATATATAGATATTCCAGCTTCATGAGGAACACTAAAGACCCACTTTATTCCTTCCCACTGCACCAGGTTTGCCCTAACAAGTACATGCTTTGTCTCACCACCATTACCTCATCTTCCTCTCCCCAGAATTTATAAATGCCCTCATCCCCAGCCCGAGTGTGCGCCTCCCCTGGCCTCCCTCTCTGAGACCAGTGGACCTGCCCAGGAGCTTTTCCGAATAAACCTCCTTTTATACTTTGTTAATCTGGTTTGATCTGGCCTGTTTTGCATCAGAAAAAGCATTTCAGGAGACCCTGTCTCAAAAAAGTGAAAAAAAAATCAAATGCAAACTCTCAAAGTTAACATCTAGAATTATTTTTTTGGTATTTTTGAGACAGGTCTCCCTTTAGTCCCAGCTGGCCTGGAGCTCTCTGTGTCGACCAGACTGGCCTTGAACTCACAGAGATCTGCCTGCCTTTGCCTTCCCAAGAGTGGTAGGATTAAAAGTCACGTATATCATAGGTTTTAGCTTCTTCAGCTTATGATTTTTTTCTTCATTAGGCTGAAAGATGTCACGTTTGAAGGCTTCTCCTTGGCAAGCACAAACCACCATCAGCTCTGACCTTGTGCTCCACAATGGGGTTTCCCCTTCCCATGGTCACCAAATGAGGTCCAGTAAGCACCGCGTCCTCTCTTGATCTTCCTGTACTGGTCTATGTGATACAGCCTGGGTAGTCCAAACATGGGAGTCCATACTCTGAAGAGGCTGAAACCCCAGTAGTAGCTCAGTCCACAAGTTGGATGTCTCAGCAGTCCCCATCTGGCACTGAAGTTTTGGAGGATTCTTGGAGAGACACGAGTCTTCAGTCCATATTGGAAGGTTGAAAAGCTGTGTCTCATGTCTTTGAAGGATAGCAAAAGCAGTGGCAGCCACAGGGTAGCTGCACTTGCCAGTAAGACAGATAAAACAACTGCACTCTTTTTTTTATAATTTTTGTCTTTTACTAAGATCTCAAGTTACCTGAAGTACAATATCTCAATTTCTCAGGCCTTACTATTTATTTATTTCTGGTTATACTTTCTTTTTAGATGTTTAAAGCCACACAGTTAGCCCAGGTTAACCAAGGTTTTTGTTTTCTCAAGGTCTGTTGAGGATCTGGTCCTCAAAGATCACTCAGGTTTTGGTGGGGGAGGAATCCCCTGGCTCCTTTTGATTTTTCAATCACCAGTTCCGTCCACCTGAGGACAAAGTCAGCTCTTGGTAGACCAGGCTTCCCTTTTTAAAGAGCGCCTTCCTTGTTAAGACACTCTTAAGCAAAGCTTGTGATTAAATTTTATAAGCTGCAGAAGAAAGTAATTTACTAAGCAGAACATGGTAGGGAGGGATATTATAACTTCAAGATCCTGAGAAACTAGAGCAATCTGAAAGACACTGCAGAGCAGCCATGCTTAGCGTTAGCGTTTTTATTTTATTTATTTATTTTTTTGTCTTTTTGAGACGGGGTCTCCCTTTAGTCCCAGCTGGCCTGGAGCTCATTTTGTAGACCAGGCTGGCCTTGAACTCATAGAGATCAACCTACCTCTGCCTCCCAAGTGCTAGGATTAAAGGCATGTGCCACCACACCCAGCTGCTTAGCATTCTTAACATGACAAAAGAGGAGGAGAAAACCAGCAGGAAAAAGTTAGATATGCAGCAGACCACCCTAATTTGAAAACAATAGAAAAGAAGGTCTTGAAATGAAGTAATTGAAATAAAAGATTCAATGGAATGGTCAAATAATAGGTAGGTCATATCTAAAATAAGAATTTTTGAACTGGAAGGCAGAGCTGGAATGGCTAAAAATAGCAAAGGTAATAAGGAAATTGAAAAATAGGAGAAAAAATTACCATCACCAACCAGACTACTACATGGTTGAGCATATGTCTAATGTAATGAGTGCGCTAGAGGATTAAAAGGGAGAAGAGGCCGTGTTTAAGGAACATTCTATAACTGAGTGATGGTGTAAGCAACATTAAGTTGTGCTTGTGAGAATAACAAGTGTTAATAAGAATTAAGCTGTGTTTCATTCTCATCTAGTGAGTTTTGTTTTTCTTTTTTTTTTCTTTTTTTTAGGTGTATGAATGTACTGTCTGCATGTAGGTTTGTGCATCTGTGTGGTGCAATGCCTCAGAGGTCAGAAAAGGGTGTCGGATTCGCCTGGAACTGGAGTTAAAGATGGTTCTCAGCTGCCATGTGGATGCTGGGGATTGAACCCGTGTCCTCTGCTAGAGCAGTCGGTGCTCTTAACCACTAGGCCATCTCTCCAGTCCCATGAGTTTTGTTTTTCTTTTTTTTTTTTTACGACCTCAGAAATCTTTATTACACCAAGAGTAGTGGACCTAACTCTTCTATAATTAGCTCTTTACACATAATTGCCATGAAAAAAAGCTTTATTTTTATTCATGAACACTAGGAAAATGGAAAGTGTTCTTCAGGCAAGTGAGTCTATGAAGACTTTAAGTCTTAGAACTTCTAGTAAGAGGTGTTTTGCTACAACAAGGTGTCTTTTTGGCAGTCACTGGGGCAGCCTGTTTAAGCACACTCTTCCTGGGCCTGCTGAGCCTGCTTCATATCTGGCTTCTGATAAGCAATTTCCCGAACCAAATAATCTTCATTCGTTTTCTGTTTAATCAGGTGAGCTTTAGCAAATTTTAATAGATGGCTATCTCCAATCTCAAAGGCTGACTTAGACAGATTTTCCAGGAGTTTAGTTAATTCTTTTTCCATGTCCAGAACAGACACCAGGCCTTGTATGCCCACTCCCCAGTTGTCAAATACAGGCCTCTGAATATCTGGAACACAGATCCTACTCTTTCTTGCTGCTATATATTTTAGAGTCTGTTTTGCCTGTGACCACTTCACCAGAGCCTGGTCTTCAATGAAGATTACAATAAATGGCATGTCTGTTTCTTTTACTTCCTGTTATAGCAAGCCATGGAAATATAAGCATCACTGATATTCATCTGGTGGCATGCGACTTCATTAAGAAGAGGCAAACACTTTTCAGGAACGGGCTCCAAGTCCAACTCTTTCTCTTCTTCCATCTCAACTTTGGCTGCAAATTTAGCCATGATCTAAGCTCCAGTTTTGTTTTTCAATACATTTTTGTGATAAATACAATTGCTGATTGATTTGAGTATAGACTGAGTGTTGTTATGTCTATTTTTCTTGTTCTTCTTTAAGAGATTAATTATTTTAATTTGGCATTCATATGTAGTATGTTTGTATTTGATATATTAAATATTACCAGTATTCAAATTATGCATTCTTTTCATGTCTATCAGTGGTTCTGTGGTGTCCAGTTCAATAGCCATTGAATATGTGTGTCTCTTTTTTTATCTTTTTTTACATTTTTTTTATGTGTGTGAGTGTACTGTCTGCATGTAGGTTTGTGCACCCGTATTATGCAATGCCATGGAGGTCAGAAGTGGGCTTCAGATTCTCCTGGACCTGGAATCAAGACAGTTCTTACCTGCCATGTGGGTTCTGGGAATCAAACCCAGGTCCTCTGCAAGAGCAGTCAGTGCTCTTAACCACTGAGCCATTGCTCCAGCCCCAGTGTGTCTCTTTAAGTTTAAATATTTTTTTCATGTGTATGAATATACTGTCTGTATGTAGTTCTGTGTACCCGTGTTGTGCAATGCTGTGGAGGTCAGAAGAGGGCGTCAGATTCTCCTGGAACTGGAATCAAAGACAGTTCTTAGCTGCCATGTGGGTTCTGGGACTCGAACCCAGGTCCTCTGCAAGAGCAGTCAGTGCTCTTAACCACTGAGCCATCACTCCAGCCCCAGTGTGTATCTTTAAGTTTAAATTTTTTTATGTTTATGAATGTACTGTCTTCATGGAGGTCTGTGCACCCGTGTTGTGCAATGCTGTGGAGGTCAGAAGAGGGTGTCAGATTGCCCTGTAACTGAAGTTAAAGACAGTTCTCAGCTGCCATGTGGGTGTTGGGGATGGAACCCAGGTCCTCTCTAAGAGAAGTAGGCACTCTTTACTGCCAAACCATCTAGTCAGCCCGTAAATTTAAATTTGAATGTAAGTTAACTCAAAACACAATAACACAAGGGGCTGGAGACCATGGCCCCTAGTGGTTAACAGCCCAGACAGCTCTTGCAGAGGACCCTGGGTTTGAATCCAGCACCCACTGGCGCTAAGAGCATCTTTTGACTCCAGTTCCAGGGGAATCCAGGGCCCTCTTCTGACCTCCGCGGCATTGCACCACATGGGTGGACAGACCTGCATGCAGACAGTACATTCATACACATTAAAAAAAAAATGAAACAGAAAACGCAGTTCCTCATGTCAAATACTCAATAGGTAGAAATGTGTAGTCACAACTACATTGTGTCTGCACACATCTGTATACTTATAATCTAATAGAGTGACTGTACACATCTGCATGTTAATAAATACACAGATGGGTGCAGGGAGTATTGTATTATATTATAATATACAGATGTGTGCAGATTCACTTCTCTCAGACTATAAATGTGGAGATTCATGAAGATACTGAAGACACTACTGCATTGGGATGTAAATTTAGAGATAAGTGCAGTCATTGCTGTATTAGAATGTAAATTTGGAGAACATTCCCATGGTTGCAAAAAGTTCTGTTAGATGTACTGATTTACATAACCCGAGGCTATAACATTTCTGTTTTATTTTCATGTTATTTTTTGTTTTTCTCTATAGGAGAAAAATACTTCTCTCCCATCACAAAACTCATACCTGAGCACCTGTACTAAAGCAATTGCAAGAGAGAAGCATATAGATATATTTAGTACAAGCTTTTCAGGGAGAATTGTGTACGTTTATGCTTAGGTTGGATAAAGAGAAGACAGTCATACAGAAGTATGATTGGATAAAAAAAGTGTGATTTCTTATGAATAATGAAGATGGGGAACTTAAGGCCTATTTACACAGATGTTCTTCTTAGTAGACTTCTTAAAGTCATGTTAACAGGAGGTACCATGCCACAGGCTAACCCAGTGGGATTTCTTTTACTACCCACAGTCGGATTTCTTTCACCTGTGGGAAATCAAAGTCTTGTACAGGAGGGCACAGATTAGGAAATAATTGGACTTGACACAGAGAGATTTTGGATCTAGTGCACTTTACTGAAATCAAGTTAAGTTTTTATAGGCAGGCAAAACGACAAGCAAAGGGCTGGCGAAACAGGCAGGAGGGAAGTTCGAGGTAAAGGCAGGGGATTTCATTTCCTCGGGAACAAAGGGTTTATTGCCTTACAGCTCGACCCTGGCGCAAGGCCAGCTTTTTAGAACATAAAGTTTAACGATGTTGAAAGAATTGTTTATCTGGTACAGTGACCCATGTTGTGAGAAAGCACAACTAGAGAAAGTGGAGGGCCAGCCTTGCAAAATCACATAGGCCTAATAGCAGTCCGCTGTGCATCTTACAAGTTCATACGATCTTTAATTTTCAGCTTGTATCTCTTAAATCACATCATAGTATGAAGGCCTGGTAAAAGACTGTATCATAATACACCTATGCCATATAGTCGGTATCCTACCTGTGTTTAGAAGAATACCGAATAGTTTCCTTTCTACTTATCAGTTGTCCCCGAGTTTTATAGAGGTAAAAGAATCCAACCTCGATGAAGCATAAAACCTCTTTTAGCTGAGACGTTTTCCGATATGAGGGAGCTTAAGCCTCAAGCAGAGGTGTCTGGTAAATGTTCCTACTTTGCCAGACTGATCAAGAAGGTAAACTAAACCAGCATTCATATCACTGTAACAATGTAAAGTACTCACATACGTATTGTAGATTTAGAAGAACAATTAAAGTCTTTAATTTGTTTCTTTTGAATTGTATCCTATTAGTTACATTAGGGTAAAGCTAGGTGCAATGGAATCGTCCCTGTTTTTGGTTTAGATGATTTTATCTATCTTTTTGCAGATGTCATAATTGTTTTAATACTGTAATTATTTGTATCTTTGGCGAGCTTTTGGTACGTGTCTTTTCTGAGTTCTGGACCGAAGTATAGACAAATGTACCATCGGTTCTGCTCAGTAAAGAACTCACATCCAACACCCATAGCTATCTTTGTAATGTGATCGTGATCTTAGAAGGCTGAACGGGTACTCTGTCATGACCACCAGGGAGCTTAACCTCGAGGTTCTATCTCCCTCATAGTTGTACACAGGACACGGAGTTGGTGTGACAGTACCATTTATCAACTACCTCCAAATTATGTGGGCTTGCATATAATATGATTTAATACATATTTATATACATATATATGTATTTTTTTTAAATATAAAAAAAGTAAGAGCCTGAATGAACACACACACAAACACACACAACACACACACAAACCACACACACACAAAACACACAAGTCCCACATAAAATCTTACTGGTAAGAAAGCTGAAGCTTAAGAGGTGCTAAAAAAAACTTCTCTTTGGAGATTCCAGGCCTGGCTGTAGTCTTTTCCCTCTTATTCTTAAGCAGGCAGCCGAGGCCTCTGAAGAAGACACTGTTGCTCACATTCCCTGAGGCTTGCACACAGAGTCCCTTTCTATAGTCCATTCCAGCTTTTATCAGCGATTTCCCAAAAGAAATGAAAATAGAAATACTGACAATAGAGACTGTTTATCACACAAAAAGCCCTGGAATCATTTTGATGAGCTAAGCCCTCTAGTATTTAGTAACAGTCTAGTGACCACCCAGTGTTCTCTGCTTCAGGCAAAGTTTAGCTGGCTGAGCGAGGATGGGAAAATCACAGATGAAGATCTTTTCATTTAAATAAATTAGGGCTGCCACAATGTTAATTACCTATAAGAGCTATGTTTAGCTTAGATCTCTATGTAAGCCAAGTTGAAGATGGCAGGTGGAATCTTTCCTTTCTTTTCTGAGTGGCGGAAAATTCGGTGACCCCGAACAATGAGAAAGAGGAAAGACTAAAAATGCTTTCTCCAGCTTCTTGATTAACTGTCAACTCTGCAGTATCCATCACTGGGTTCTTGTCTCTCCATGGCTTCCTTCTATAAGCCCCTGTGTTTATCATGTTTTTTTGTATTTTTATTGTGAGGTTTCATTCTCATACAAAATAGGATGATGAGAAAGTGAATTACCATTGTGAATCCCCTGCATGCCTATGTCTGATATTAGCAAAATTGAGGACTAGCTCTAACTCATGGAGAATCAGAACCCAGAAGTTTTGGGGATTCTGTCTAGAAATATTGACAAGTATGAAGCCATATATGTTCAGAGAACTAAGAGTGCAGACCGTGCTGTCCTTTGGCTGCTGCTTTACCATCAGCCACTCACAGCAGCTATCACATAGGGGCCTTTGGAGGCTACTTACTTTCTTTTTAATTTTTTTCTTTTTTTTAGATATTTTTATTTAATTTTTTTTATGTGTATAAATGTACTGTCTGCATGTAGGTTTGTGTACCTGTGTCGTGCAATGCCAGGATGTCAAGAGAGGTGTCGGATTCCCCTGGAACTGGAGTTAAAGGCGGTTTCAACTGACATGTGGGTGCTGGGATCAAAACCCGGTCTCTCTGCAAGCAGTAGCGGCACTCTTAACCACTAGGGCATCTCTCCAGCCCATGTAGGCTACTTACTTTCAATCCTGTGATTACCTCAGGTTCTTCCTTTTCCCCACCTCTGTTTGAGTTCTGATCAATTTTGCTGCCCTAGGAAAGCTAGTCCAGAGTCCATCTTTGGAAGGCAGCCGTTAATCTTACATTCTTAAATGGACTACTGACAAGGAAAATACAATTTTCTTTTACCTAGAAATCCAATCTTGGCACATTTGCGCAGTTGACTTTTGTGAGGATAGTCCAGTATCTATAAGATATGCAAAGGGAAAGTGGTGTTGTAAGAGAAGCAGAGTCCCCTCTGTTCCAGGATGTTAAAGAAATAAGATTGCTTTACTCATAGGACACCTTAACAAGGTGTAGAACTCTGTTCTCTGAACACAATGGCCATTACTCCCTTAATGAGAGCAGTGGGGCTTACTTGAAAGAGACCCTCACCAAGACCAAACCTGTCTGCGTCCTTTCACAGAATTCAGGTACAGGGAGAACCGTACAACCCTCACCTGAGAGTGCAGCTACTCACTGTCTCTGCCCACCCTCTTCTCAGTTGCATGTAAGTACATCTCCATACATGTTGGTGGGAGGTGTGGTGTAGCAGGTGAGGGGGGCAAGTTAATGAGAGGGAGGGGGAATCTATCTACGCAACACTGGGAAAGTCCTTATCCATGCTGGGATGTGACTTCTTGGTGATATGTCTGTTTGGGGTCACCCATTCTTCTAGAAATAACCCCTTTGCCTATGCTCCTGTTAGTAAACCCAACAAATTCACTGGTTAACCAAGCTGGATTCTGAGGGATTGTTACTTTAGTCTGTTGTCAGTGCCCAATCAAAGGGGCTGGGGAATAGATGTTTGTTCATGTCTCCCCAGGACAGTTTACATAATAGAAGTATTTTTTCCTTTTCATACAATGAATATGAATTCTCACAAATACTAATTTCTCTAGTTGAATCTAAAGAATCAACTACTTCCTTTATATATTCTTCTAATAAAATGTTTTTGAATCATGCATTTTTTTTTATTTGGTCAATTTCCGTTTTTTTTATTTGACCAGTAATACAACATAGGAATAATATAACCCAAATTAGATAAAATCTGGTTAGTTTTTTTACAACCTAAAGTCTCCAAGTCCAGTTGAAGAGGTTTGCTTACAGAAACATGTTGATCAAATAAAAGAGCAAAAAAAATCAGTCCATTTTTTCCTGTGATCTCACAATTCATCCCCTCTTCTTGGCCCTTATAATCTTAGGAGCCACCTATTCCATGAAGACACTAGGTTTTAAATTTTTATTTTTATTGAAATTTTGTGATTTTTCATACAATATAGTGTGAATGATATTTAGATCTTTCTCCCCATCCTCACCTCTCCCCACAGTCCCCTGCACAATTTAATGCATTATAATAAGGCTATAGAGTCTAATTTGTTCCTAATTGTCTTTCGTGTGGGTCCACTCACTGGGCCACCAAGAGTCCCATCCCTGCAAGACACTGTCTTTCCCCTCTCAGCAGCCATCAGTTCCAAAAGTTCCTTGGGGGTTTGGATTTCTACCTCCCCACTTCCCCACTGAGTCATAAATTTCATATGGGAAGAAAT
This sequence comes from Rhizomys pruinosus, assembly GCA_009823505.1. NCBI lineage: Eukaryota > Metazoa > Chordata > Mammalia > Rodentia > Spalacidae > Rhizomys > Rhizomys pruinosus. Next base: position 396,487 of record VZQC01001330.1, on the reverse strand, counting down.
AGCCATGAATTTGGCATTTCTAAAATTTATTTATTTATTTACTTTTATGTGTATGATATACTGTCTATATGTAGGTTTGTGCACCCATGCCATGCAATGCCTCAGAGGTCAGAAGAAGGCGGTCAGATCCCCTGTAAACTGGAGCTAAATACGGTTTTCAGCCACCATGTGGGTGCTGGGGATTGACCCAGGTTCTCTGCAAGAGCAGTTGGAGCTCTTAACAGCTAGGCTATCTCTCCAGCCTGAATTTGGCATTTTTTTTAGTTTCTTACTTTGGGTGATATACAATCTAGATGGAAACACAGACAGCAGTCATGTCAGAAAACAAATACTGTTGTTGAATAAGGACAGCTGCTAAGAAGGGATAAGAGACAGTTTAAATTCCTGGATCTACCTTTAACCCAAAGCACTATCAATATATAATAAGAGAGTCTTCTTAGGATGTATTTAATTCTAGTGAAGCAAAATAAGAAAAAAGTGTGAGCCGTTCAAATAGTTTCCATTCCTGAATTACCCTTCATTCAATTCACTCCCATTCATGGGTAAGGGGAATTTCGGTGCAAAATTTTGGTAGGGTGCACAACCTAAAAGTGCAGGCAAACTAAGCTAATGAAACCCGTGTCTGGTATGTGACGACCCTGGAGATCTCCCAAACTCCTTAATTCCGGGAGGAGCACGCAGATACTCTAGGGTTCCAAACGCAACTCTTGCCAGGTCTTGAGTCACCGCCCTTTTGCCTTGGGAGGAGAACGTGCTGGTGTTGGAAGTGTTGGCTTCTACTCTAGGCTGCCCTGTGCTTCTCTCTGTGGTGGCGCGGCCTCTCTAGCCAGCCTCCCTGTCGTCTCGGTGTCAGTGAGGGAGCAGCGGAAGTAGTTTTTGTGACCCGGATGCAGTTTTCCCAAAACTCCTCTTGGTGGCAGTGCGGGAGAGGCGGAAGTGCAGTTTGTGTAACCCGGACGCTGTTTTCCCAAAGCTCCTCTTGGTGTCAGTGCGGGAGCGGCGGAAGTGAGGTTTGTGTGACCAGGACGCGGTTTTCCCAAAGCTCGTCTAGGTGTAAGTGCTGGAGCGACAGAAGTTCAGTTTGTGTGACCCAGACGCGGTTTTCCCAAAGCTCCACTCGGTGTCTGTGCGGGAGCGGCAGAAGAGCAGTTTATGTGACCAGGACGCGGTTTTCCCAAACTCGTCTGGTGTAAGTGCTGGAGCACAGAAGTTCAGTTTGTTGACCCTGACGCGTTTCCCCAAAGCTAGTCTCAGGCATTTAAGTGCTGGCGCGGCAAAAGTTCAGTTTGTGTGACCCTGACGTGGTTTTCGCGAAGCTTGTCTTGGTGTAAGTGCTGGAGTGGCAGAAGTTCAGTTTTTGTGACCAGGACGTGGTTTTCCCAAAGCTCAGCGGAGAGGAGAGGGTAGCTAAGGTGGAAGGGGACTGTGCAGCTGTGGAATGGAGCCGAGGTGGGGCCCTGAGTGTGGGGGAGACCGGAAGCCCAGGAGAGTTGGAGGGGAGGCCTGCACAGGGCCGGGTGTGTGGCTTCCTGCAGCCCTGCACTCAGGGCCATCTGCCACTTCTGTGCGCTGAGACGCTGGAGTTTTGTTTGTGGTACTAGGTGTAGAACCGGGGAATCATGCGTGGTGCCCGCGTGCTCCACCACTGCGCCGTGCCCCCAGCCTTGTCCGTTTGGAGGCGCGGCTTTAAATTGCCCAGGCTATCTTCCAACCATCTGCATGATCTTCTGCATTAGCTTTTCCGATAGTTCACATCACAGGCATGAGCCACCAGTTGGTGCTTCTTTTGTTACTTTTTATTTTAAAATCACAATCTTCCCAGCCCTATTTGAAGCCTGAAGCTTAATGTGCTTTAGTTCTTAAAAAAAAAATTCCCTTCCTGGTACCATCTGCATAATAGATGTTTGTTGGACCCATGTAGTGCTTTGAATCATTTTGATGTGGCTATGTATTGGTGATATTAATTCATGTGACCTATAAAGGAATGTAGGATCTACATAAATTGATCTCAGGGAGTCTAGTCTGNAGATGAGGAATCCCATTTGTCATTTGTTGATCTGATTTGCGTTTGTTCCGAGCTGGCTGTCCACAGGATTTAAGTGGAAGTCTTTTTTCCTTTCCTACACCTAATACTTGAATAGTCATGCTAATCTCCCAAGTGTGCTCGTGTCTATCACCATAGATCTCAGCGTTTTGGTTGGTATCCACACATTATATTGAGGTATTTGATCCATCTGGGTTGACTTTTGCTACAAGGTGAGAGGTAGTTTTTGTCCGTTTTAAATTTCATAGCTTCTACATTGTGTGGTTGATCTCAATTTGGCACAACATCACTTGTCTGATAGAGGCTGTCCTTTCCTCGCATTGTGGTTCATATCGTGGCCCCCTATGTTAATATATGAGAGTAGTGACTATGTAAAATTTATGAGCTCAGGTTTGGATCTCTTCAGTTTTATTCCATTAGTGATCAAATCTGGGCTGTGTTATTTGTGTCAGTACCAAGATGTTTTTTATGACTATTACCCTGTAATAGAGTTTTTAATGTTCTGGTAGAGAGCGAATCACACCCTGTAATTAGCCCTATCTTTTATCATCAAGGGGTTGCTATGGGCTATTCGGGGCTTTTTGTTTTTGTTTGCCAAATGAAATTGAGGATTTGTTTTTTTCCAGCCTGGAAGAAATTCCTTGGGGTTGTTGATGGGATAGATGTAATCTGTACACGATGTTTTGGGTAGTGTGGACATTTTTACTATGTTTAGTTTCCCAATCCATGAGCATGGGGAGGTTTGTCCAGCTTCTGATGTCTTCCTCAAATTTGTCCTTTCAATTCATCAGGGGTTTAAAAATTTGTTTTGTTGTAGAGATCCTTGGTGTTTTTGGTTAGGTTTGTTCCTAGGTATTTTATTGTTTTTTGAGGCGATTGTGATATGGGAAGTCTCCTTATAGTCCTTCTCCAAGTTGTTGGTGGTGTAAAGAAGGCTACTGTTTTTCCTAGATTTATTTTGTATACCTGTCCTGCCACTTACCAAGCTCTTACTATAAATCGTTTTCTTTCTTATAAAAGGAGTTTTTCTGGTGGATTTGTTAGCATCCCTTAATAGAACAATCATATCATTCAGCAAAAAGCATACTTTGACTTCCTCTTTTCCGAATAGAACTCCTCTTAATGTTTCCTTTTCTTGATTTGGCCTAATAGACAAGTGTTTCAACAGCATCTTATATTGAGAGGAGTGGTGACAGGGGGCAGCTGTCGGGATGTCGACCTTTTAAGGGAATGTCTTAGGTCTTTCCCATTTAGGATGATATTGGCTGTGTCGTGGTTTTTTTTCTTATATATGCTATTGAGGCTATTGGAGGAATTGATCCCTCCAGCCATATTCCCTACAGGACTTTAAACATGAAGGGAGCTGATTTGTTCAAAGGCTCTTTTTCAGCCCATCAATTGGATATGTAGGTGTGGTTTTTGTCCTTAAGACATACCGTTTATGTGTTTATATGATATTTATTTTTCGTATGATGAACCATCCCTGACTTCTACTGGAATAGAATCCAACCTTGAGTCATGGTGGATGATTTTTCGTGTGTGGTCTGTATGCGATTTGCAAGTATCCTGTAAGAATTTTTGCATCTGTGTCATTAAGATGGGTCGATAGTTCTGTTCCTTTTTGGTGTATCTTTGCCTGGTTTTGGAATAGGTGATGCTGGCTTCTAAAAGGAATTTGGGAGAATCCCTTCTCGTTTGTATCCTTCTAAACATTTGAAGTAAGTGGTTGTAGTTGTTTGAAAGTCTTTTTGAAATAATTTATAGAGAAGTCCTGCCGGTGGAAACCAGCCAGGCCTGGGCATTTTTGTTGGGAGTTTTTTTTTTTTTTTTATTACATCTTCAAGATTTCTTCCTGTACTATTGGTCTGTTTAGGCTGTCGATCTCTTCTTGGTTGAGCTTTGGTGATTCCCAGGATTTCAGATATTCATTCATTTCTTCTAGGTTTTCAAACTTAGTAGAATATAAGTTTTTGAAGTAGTCTCGTATGATTGTCTGGATCTTTTCATTGTCTGTTGTGATATTTCCCTTTTCATCACAGATTCTATTGAATTGGTCCACACGTAAGCCAATGGGGTTTTTTTGTGACACTACCTTCCCAAAATTGATCCTTATCTCTATAGCACTGTGTGCGGACCAGCAAAGGCATAATAGGAGCAATTTGAAAAGTTTCATTGTTATAAGGAGATCCCAATATAAGTAATTGTAATTGCCATATTAGTCTCTTATCTTTGGAGGATGGGTCAGGAATATTGGTAAGAAATGTTCTATAATTTACAGGAAAGCACCCGAGGGGCACTGTTCCTTTGAGTGTAAGACAAATGGGAAGGGAATCTGATCTGCCCACAAAGTTAAAATGGCTTGAACTATTGGGTCTCTGATCAAAGTCCTGAAATCCACCCAGCAAATCCCTGTCATTAGTTAACACCTTAATGTATTCAGGATCCATCCAGCCCACCAGATGAATGAGAGGGGGTTTTGGCACATATGTCCAATAAGTTTTCCCACTTGTTATGGCGGGCTGAGCTGCAAGGAGAGAAAGAATAGCAAGAAATATGAATTCAGGTGTCATAGGCTTCGGCTGTGAAGCCACCAGGTCCCTCGCTCCGTTGATGAGATGGCGTAGCTGAGTCCACGTTGGCATTAGTCTCAGATTCTGGGTCAAGGAGAGTTTTCGCAGCGAGGCCTCCAGTCTCCTTCTCTCGAGCCTTCACTTCCTCTGATGCCTCCGAGCAAGGCGCCGGCCGGACGAGTCTGTTTGGGATCCAGTTGGGAGAGCTGCCATCCTGTGGGAAAACACATGCATATCCCCTTCCAGAGGAAATTAGAGTATCCGGCCCCTTCCAGGTACCTGTGAGGAGATCTCTCCAATAGACCAGAGGGAGCTGTTCCCTCTTTAAGCCTCCCCAGTGTTTCATAGCAGGGGAATTTCCCTCGACATCTGTATTTAAATGATTTATTACAAAGAGGGCATGGCTTAAAAGATGATGTGGAGAGAAATATGAATTAACCTTTTTTTAGACGCATAATTTGTTTTTATAAAACTTGATGAGACCGTTCAATTATAGCCTGTCCTTGGGGATTATAAGGAATTCCTCTTACATGGCTAATTTTTCATTGTTGTAAGAAAGTAGTCAAAGCTTTTGACGTATAAGCCGGAGCATTATCTGTCTTTATTTTTAAAGGATGTCCCAGAGTCATAAAACTTTGAAGGAGATGTTGAATTACATCTCTTACTGCTTCTCCTGTCCTGGCTGAAGCATAAATCATAAGTAAGTATCCACTGTAACATGTACGAAAGCTAGTTTTCCAAATTTTGGGACATGTGTTACATCCATTTGCCACAAGGCTAAAGACTTGAGTCCTCGAGGGTTTACACCCATTTTAGGTGGGTGATAAACTGGAGGACAAGTACCATAATCTTTTACAATTTGTCTGGCTTGTTCTCTGGTTATATTAAACATTCTTTTTATGGCTAAAGCATTTTGGTGATGTAAATGATGACTATTTTTTGTTTCCATTATATTTATGACCATTTCTCTTGTTAAAGCATCAGCCATATAGTTCCCTTTGCTCAGGGGGCCAGGTAAATTAGAGTGTCCCCGTATATGTCCAATATAAATTTTTTTTGTCCTGTCCTTAATCAGTTGTTGCAGCTGTTGTAATAGACTTAATATCATTGAGTGTCCTGAAAGCAAAGCAGTTTTTATTGCAGGGAACAAATCAACTACATATTTAGAGTCTGTGTAAAGGTTAAATTTTTCTGTATAGGTTTGAAAGGCCAAAATTAAAGAGCCTTTATCTCTGCTTGCTGTGAAGAGATCTTTTCCTGTTGTTTTACTAGCGGTTTTTTACCAGGGGCATAAACCGCAAATTTTCCATTTGACGACCCATCTGTGAATATACAGAGGGCAGCGTCTAATGGTTGTTGAGAACATTTGGAAGGAAAAATTATTTTTGTCTCTTTATAAAATTCAATAAGGGGATGTTTTGCATAATGATACTTAATTTGTCCTGTAAAGCCTTGTAAAGCTATACCCCAATCTTCATTTTTTATAAGCAAAGTCTCAAATTGTTTTTTATTATAAGGTATAATTACATTATGCATTTCTTTTCCAAATAGTTCTTTAGACCTTGTTCTTCCCTTAATAATAATCAATGAACACATATACGGATAAGATGCCAACATTTTTGATTGTACATGAGGTAAGTGAATCCACTCTAAAATTCCTGATTGCCACAAACATCCAGTAGGAGTATATGGCGTTTTAAAGTTAATTAAATCCCATTCATCGTTATATGATATTTGTTTTACTTTGGCCATATTTAATTGAGCTTCCACCAGAGTTAAAGTTTTTATCGCCTCTGGAGTCATGTGTCTTTTTGATCTAGGGTTTGTGTCACCTTGTAATATTTGGAACAGAGGACTTAATTCTCCTGTGGTGATTTTTAAATAACGTTTAATCCAATTAATATTTCCCAACAATTTTTGAAAATCATTTAAGGTACATAACTTATCTAAACGAATAGACATTTTTTTGAGTACAAATATAATCATTATGTATAGATTGTCCCAAATAGCTAAGAGGCTGTATCTTTTTTATTTTTTTATTGGTAAATACCCAAAAACTTATTAACACTTTAATACAATGAAAACTTGGCTGTATCTCTGTAGATCTATTATTTTAAAGTTTTAATAAATAACTTATAACCTTTGTTGAAATTGAACCATGTTTTGGCTGTTAACATAATATACTTAGAACATAAAGGTACATTCATCTATACATACATGTGCGCACACATACATACGTACACACATACATACATAAGAAAGATTTGTTAGGTTGACCTGCAAGAGAAAAATTCCATCTTAAAGTAGACAGGCCAAAGGTGTTTGTAGTCTTGGAATGATCCATGTTGTCTTACTATTAAGGACTTTGGAAGAATAATAATTAATTATAATTATAACAACTATAAGCATTATTAATTATTATTATCAATAATTACCATTAACCATTATTAGTCACAGTAATCACTAATAATTATCATTAATAAGTGTCAATAATAATAGTCAATAATGAACAATTTATCATTTGACTGAATTTTTATCAATTGTTATTAATAATTATATCTAATAACAATAACTGTAACCATCAATAACAGTTACTACTGATAATTAACAACAATCTATCAANATAACAACTATAAGCATTATTAATTATTATTATCAATAATTACCATTAACCATTATTAGTCACAGTAATCACTAATAATTATCATTAATAATTGTCAATAATAATAGCCAATAATGAACAATTTATCATTTGACTGAATTTTTATCAATTGTTATTAATAATTATATCTAATAACAATAACTGTAAACATCAATAACAGTTACTACTGATAATTAACAACAATCTATCAAGCTTACTAGAATTGGTTTCACTCGGACTGTTCTCATGTGGTTTCTAGAAGTGAAACCTAATTTTTCTTAAAAATGTTAAAAGTGACATATGTCAAGTATAATAAATATATAGCAGAGTTATAGAAGCTAATGTACCAACAGGACGTCACAATAAAACATAAAAGAAATTAAAGACTAGACCTGCAACACTTCCAAGGAAGACAAAAGGTATGTTTTAGTTTAAGTGTAAAAGAGAGTCTATAAAAGTGATTAGTACTTTATAGTCACACTTATACACAAAGTGTTTAGAACATAGTTTTGGTGATGGCAATTTATAAAAGTACTGAACAGAGGCACAGACATACATTGTTATCATATATAGATATACACACCTTGGAAAAAACACCATATACTGTTTATCAATGGACTGATAGATTTTTAATATGTTGTTATAGAGCTATTAATAGTATTATCTATACAGATATGTATTTTATCCATACCTTTATGTAAGAGATTTTTATCCTAGTGGTTGTATTGAATAGACTTATATACTGTGTTGTAAAACAGCTTGAAAGGAAACTGAAGTTAACATACCTGCAACTTTAAAACAGTTTAATTTGTAGATCAATTCAAGTCTTAGCAGATAACAAATAAAACCTTTAGTAAACCAGTTTAGAATTTTTTGTAGGAACTTAGGAACCCGGGTTTAAATTAGGCCTTTGAAAAAGTTTAAGAGGCATGCCAAAAGTAAACTTAATTTATGTGCACAACAGTGAATGAAAGAACTTTGAAGTGGCCACTTTTAATAGAAACCAACACAGAAGAACACACATGACACAAATCTCAGACACATGAGAGAACAGTTAACACACAGAGAACTTGCATAGATATATGACTTAATATAATGAGAGATTGACTTTTTTCTTTTTAAATCTTATCTAATGACTTGATGTCAAGGTATAGACAGTTTTTAGTTCTTTGATTTATTTCACACCTTGGCTGTGTAGGGCTGTGGAACTATTAATTTTGTATTGTTACATTTACACATAATTATTTGGTGTTTAAGACACTTTTTAGTTAACTTTATTAAAACACTTTTGTACTCAAAGCCACCAAATTTTAGATTGATTTACTAAATGTCTGTTTTACTCTAATTAACAATTATGTTAAGGAGGGTTAGCTGTCTGGGATTTCACTATGATGGATTTTGTATTTCTGGGGGAGTGGAGCAGTAGCAGCTCCAGTTGCTTGGAGTTTGCAGCATGGGACCTTTGTGTGCATGTTTGCCTGTGCAGGAGAGAGGGGGGTTTGTCCTAGGCACAGTTGTTGGGGCAGGCTATTTTAGATCTGGCATGGAATGAAGGCAAAGAATTTCTTAAGGTTCTTTTTCTCAACTTTAATTCTTTGCATCCTGAATGACTCCTTAAGATCCCTTAAAAATAAATCATTTGTCTAATGCCTGTCTAGTTTCTTCCTTCTCGAGGAGGCTCTTTGTATATGTCTTGATTTCCACATTCAAAACATGTGGAAACGGAGGACCTTCTTCCTCCTTCATATGTCTTTCTTACTGTGGCGCTGTACATCCCACCTCTCATGACTGCAGCGTATGTCATCCTTTGGACTATGGCTGGAGAGGCATCTATACAGGCTTTTATAAAGTCCTGTATCGTCCCTGTTTTTTCAATAGGTCTTATGAGATCCTGACAGAGCATATTGGGAAGAAACATTTGCTCTTGTCTTGATTCGTTATGCCCCATAATTTGCCTCCTTGCTCGTAACCAGTCAGCCTTTACTGGCGAGTCCGCGGCACTCTGGCGAGGGCCTTATCCGTTACCCGAGAAAGAGAGAAAGAGAGAGAGAAAAGTTTACCTGTACGAGAGTCCCTGTTCGAAGTGCCAGCTGCCGCAGGCTAACCCAGTGGGATTTCTTTTACTAACCCAGTTGGATTTCTTTCACCTGCAGGAAATCAAAGTCTTGCACAGGAGGGCACAGATTAGGCAAAATATAATAAAATGGACATGACAACAGAGTGGTCTTGAATCTAGTGCACCTTTACTGAGATCAAGTCAAGTTTTTATAGGCAGGCAAAATGACAAGCAAAGTGGCTGGCGAAATAGGCAGGAGGGAGGAAGGGTCGAGGTAACAGGCAAGGGATTTGCATTTCCTCGGGAACAAAGGGCTTATTGCCTTAGCAGCTCGCACCTGGGCTGCAAGGCCAGCTTTTAGATAAATTTGTACATCAATGAAAGTTTTTACTGTTCACACTGTCTTGATAAGCAATAAAACAGCAGTCTTAGAATCACAAGCCATTAGCAGTCTTTGTTTCTTTTGAAGTTCCAATTAGTGTTATCTCTAGGTTGTGATTTAAACCACAAGCCTGAGAAAGGGGGCCTTTCAGCTCTTCATAAATTACATAGTGTTTTTCTCTTTTTCTTTTTTTTAAATTTTTTAAATTAATTTTATTTATTTCCGTATGTGTATGAATGCACTGTCTGCATGCAAGTTTGTGCACCCATGTCGTGCAATGCCATGGAGGTCAGAAGAGGGTCTCTTGGATTCCCCTGGAACTGGAATTCCCTTGGAACTGGAGTTTCAGATGGTTCTCGGCCGCCATGTGGGTGCTGGGGATCGGCCCCGTGTCCTCTGCAAGAGTGGTCGGCGCTCTCAACCACTAGGCCATCTCTCCAGCCCATAGTGTTTTTCTTAAAGAAGAAATCCCCGCCATGTGCCTCTAACTAAGTGTTTTTCTTAAAGTAGAAATCCCCGCCATGTGCCTCTAACTAAGTGTTACACTTTAATATGTATAACTGTAACTAAATTTTATCTTACTGACTTTATTAGATGTAGCTTTCTGCTTAAAGGACTGAGTCTTATTATTATTAAGTTTGGAAGGGCACTTTTATTATTAGTAACTAACCTATGATCTCACTTAGTGTAATGTCTACAATATACTTGCGGGGACTTTTAGGACAAAGGAGCCTTTAAATGTTGTATTTCTGTATGAATTTACTTAGGTTCATGAGGCTTCTGTTTGCCTGAATTGTTTTTAAACATGTTTAACTGTCCCTTGTCTGGGACTGAGGTTGTGCTGAGCTCGGGAGGAGAGTCAAAAGACAATGTACAAAGTCCAACACTCATGAAGCATAACATCTTTGTAATACATCGTGATCTTAGAAGCTGAGACCGGGTACTCTGTCACTGACCACCAGGGAGCTTAACCTCACATGGTTCTTATCTCCTCGTCCGTTGTTACACAGACGACACCGGAGTTGGTGTGACAGTACCATTTATCAACTACCTACCAAATGCATTGGACTATGCATATAATATGTATTTATATACATATATTATATACATATATATGTTGTCCTTAATTATTAACAGTAATTCCACAAAATAAGTATAATTGCTCCAATGGCACACACACACACACACACACACACACACACACACACACACAGTCCCACATAATTTCTTACTGGTAAGAAAGCTGAAGCTTAAGAGGTGCTAAAAAAACTTCTCTTTGGAGATTCCAGGCCTGGCTGTAGTCTTTTCCCTCTTATTCTTAAGCGGGCAGCCGAGGTCTCTGAAGAAGACACTGTTGCTCACATTCCCTGAGGCTTGCACACAGAGTCCCTTTCTATAGTCCGTTCCAGCTTTTGTCAGCGATTTCCCAAAGAAATGAAAATAGAAATACTGACAACAGAGCATGTTTATCACACAAAGAGCCCTGGAATCATTTTGATGAGCTAAGCTAAAATCACAGATGAAGATCTTTTCATTTAAATAAATTAGGGCTGCCACAATGTTAATTACCTATAGGAGCTATTTTTAGCTTAGATCTCTATGTAAGCCAAGTTGAAGATGGCAGGTGGAATCTTTTCTTTCTTTTTGGAGTGGCTGAAAATTCGGTGACCCCAAACAATGAGAAAGAGGAAAGACTAAAAATGCTGTTCTCCAGCTTCTTGATTAACTGTCGACTCTGCAGTATCCATCACTGTGTTCTTGTCTTTCCACGCTTCCTTCTATAAGCCCCTGTGTTTATCATGTTTTTTGTGTAGTTTTATTGTGAGGTTTCATTCTAATACAAAATAGGATGATGAGAAAGTGAATTACCGTTGTGAATCCCCTGCAGTACCTATGTCTGATATTAGCAAAATTGAGGACTAGCTCTAACTCATGGAGAATCAGAACCCAGAAGTTTTGGGGATTCTGTCTAGAAATATTGACAAGTATGAAGCCATATATTTCAAAAAGGAATTTAAACGACTTGTTATAACATGTTCGTTGTTCAGAGAACTAAGAGTGCAGACTGCGCTGTCCTTTGGCTGCTGATTTACCGTCAGCCCCTCACAGCAGCTATCACATAGGGGCCTTTAGAGGCTACTTACTTTCTTTTTGTTAATTTTTTTCTTTTTTTTAGATATTTTTATTTATTTTTTTATGTGTATAAATTTACTGTCTGCATGTAGGTTTGTGTACCTGTGTCGTGCAATGCCGTGTAGGTCAGAGGAGGGTGTCAGATTCCCCTGGAACTGGAGTTAAAGACGGTTCTCAACTGACATGTGGGTGCTGGGGATCAAACCCTGGTCCTCTGCAACAGCAGTTGGCACTCTTAACCGCTAGGCCATCTCTCCAGCCCGTGTAGGCTACTTACTTTCAATCCTGTGATTACCTCAGGTTCTTCCTTTTCCCCACCCCTGTTTGAGTTCTGATCAATTTTGCTGCCCTAGGAAAGCTAGTTCAGAGTCCATCTTTGGAAGGCAGCCATTAATCTTACATTCTTAAATGGACTACTGACAAGGAAAATACAATTTTCTTTTACCTAGAAATCCACTCTTGGCACATTTGCACAGTTGACTTTTGTGAGGATAGTCCAGTATCTATAAGATATGCAAAGGGAAAGTGGTGTTGTAAGAGAAGCAGAGTCCCCTCTGTTCCAGGATGTTAAAGAAATAAGATTGCTTTACTCATAGGACACCTTAAGAAGGTGTAGAACTCTGTTCTCTGAACACAATGGCCATTACTCCCTTAATGAGAGCAGTGGGGCTTACTTGAAAGAGACCCTCACCAAGACCAAACCTGTCTGCATCCTTTCACAGAAGGCAGGGAGGGGGAGAACCGTACAACCCTCACCTGAGAGTTCAGCTACTCACTGTCTCTGCCCACCCTCTTCTCAGTTGCATGTAAGTACATCTCCATTACATGTTGGTGGGGAGGTGTGGTGTAGCATGTGGAGGGGGGCAAGTTAACGAGAGGGAGGGGGAATCTATCTACGCAACTCTGGGAAAGTCCTTATCCATGCTCGGATGTGACTTCTTGGTGATATGGCTGTTTGGGGTCACCCATTCTTCTAGAAATAACCCCTTTGCCTATGCTCCTGTTAGTAAACCCAACAAATTCACTGGTTCACCAAGCTGGATTCTGAGGGATTGTTACTTTAGTCTGTTGTCAGTGCCCAATCAAAGGGGCTGGGGAATAGATGTTTGTTCATGTCTCCCCAGGACAGTTTACATAATAGAAGTATTTTTTCCTTTTCATACAATGAATATGAATTCTCACAAATACTAATTTCTCTAGTTGAATCTAAAGAATCAACTACTTCCTTTATTTATTCTTCTAATAAAATGTTTTTGAGTCATGCATTTTTTTATTTGTCAATTTCCTTTTTTTATTTGACCAGTAACTACACATAGGAAATAAATATAACCCAAATTAGATAACATCTGAGTTCAGTTTTTTTTTTTACAACCTAAAGTCTCCAAGTCCAGTTGAAGAGGTTTGCTTACAGAAACATGTTGATCAAATAAAAAGAGCAAAAAAAAAAATATCCAGTCCATTTTTTCTGTGATCTCACAATTCATCCCCTCTCCTTGGCCCTTATAATCTTAGGAGCCAACCTCTTCCATGAGAGACACTGGGCTTTTAAATTTTCATTTTTACTGAAATTTTGTGATTTTCATACAATATAGTGTGATGATATTTAGATCTTCTCCCCATCCTCACCTCTCCCCACAGTCCCCTGCCCAATTTAATGCACTCTGTCATATATAATAGGGCTATAGAGTCTGATTTGTATTCCCTAATGTCCTTCCGTGTGGGTCCACCCACTGGACCCACCAAGAGTCCCATCCCTGCAAGACACTGTCTTTCCTCCTCTCAGCAGCTATCAGTTCCCAAAAGTTCCTTCCGTTGGGTTTGGATTTACTCCCCACTTCTCCACTGAGTCATAAATTTCATATGGGAAGAAATAGCCATGAATTTGGCATTTTTAAAAATGTATTTATTATTTATTTATTTACTTTTATGTGTATGAATGTACTGTCTACATGTAGGCTTGTGCACCCATGTCATGCAATGCCTCGGAGGTCAGAAGAGGGCGTCAGATTCCCCTGGAACTGGAGCTAAAGACGGTTCTCAGCCACCATGTCGGTGCTGGGGATTGAACCCGGGTCCTCTGCAAGAGCAGTTGGAGCTCTTAACAGCTAGGCCATCTCTCCAGCCCGAATTTGGCGTTTTTTTTTTAAGTTTCTTACTTTGCGTGATATACAATCTAGATGGAAACACAGACAGCAGTCATGTCAGAAAACAAATACTGTTGTTGAATAAGGACAGCTGCTAAGAAGGGATAAGAGACAGTTTATTCTGGAGTCAAACACAAATGACAAGGGTCAGGGACCACTGATTTAGGTTTTCCCCAAATATCATGTTTGAACATAACAGTTTCATGAAACTTTATGGTAACAGAATAAAGAAAACCATAAGTCAAGACACTTCAGGTACAGTGGTGGAAATATCAAGTGCTCAGGTGACAGCAGACTGCAGAAAACTCTACTCTAGGTCTTTTCCACATAAGTGATTTCCTGGGAATTTGAACTCTACCACTAAGCTATTTCCTGGGAATTTGAACTACATTACTCACATTCTCTGCACAGACAACTATTCTTGATCTTATGAATATATTTTAACAATTCATTTTGGAAAGCAAAGAATATGTTCCTTTTATTCACTACAAGTCGAGTCTGCAGGTTGTGCAGACTTCTTTCCCATCAGCTTTATCAAATAGTTTCCATTCCTGAATTACCTTTCATTCAATTCACTCCCATTCATGGGTAAGGGGAATTTCGGTGCAAAATTTTGGTAGGGTGCACAACATAAATGTGTAGGCAAACTAAGCTAATGAAATCCGTGTCTGGTATGTGACGATCCCAGAGATCTCCCAAACTCCTTAATTCCTGGAGGAGCACGCAGATACCCTGGGGTTCCACACGCAACTCTTGGCAGGTCTTGAGTCACCGCCCTTTTTTTTTGCCTTGGGAGGAGAACGTGCTGGTGTCGGACGTGCTGGCATCTACTCTAGGCACGCAACTCTTGGCAGGTCTTGAGTCACCGCCCTTTTTTTTTGCCTTGGGAGGAGAACGTGCTGGTGTCGGACGTGCTGGCATCTACTCTAGGCTGCCCTGTGCTTCTCTCTGTGGTGGTGCGGCCTCTCTAGCCAGCCTCCCTGTCGTCTCCGTGTCAGTGAGGGAGCAGCGGAAGTAGTTTTTGTGACCCGGATGCAGTTTTCCCAAACCTCCTCTTGGTGTCAGTGAGGGAGCGGCGGAAGTGCAGTTTGTGTGACCCGGATGCTGTTTTCTCAAAGCACTTCTTGTTGTCAGTGCGGGAGCGGCGGAAGTGAGGTTTGTGTGACCAGGACGCGGTTTCCCAAAGCTCCTCTTGTTGTAAGTGCTGGTGTGGCAGAAGTTCAGTTTGTGTGACCCTGACGCGGTTTTCCCAAAGCTCCACTAGGTGTCTGTGCGGGAGCGACAGAAGAGCAGTTTGTGTGACCCTGACATGGTTTTTGCAAAGCTTGAATCGGTGTAAGTGCTGGAGTGGCAGAAGTTCAGTTTTTGTGACCAGGACGCGGTTTTCCCAAAGCTCAGTGGAGAAGAGAGGGTAGCTAAGGTGGAAGGGGACTGTGCGGCTGTGGGATGGAGCCGAGGTGGGGCGCTGAGTGTGGGGGAGACCCACACTTCCGGGGGAGACCCCGGAAGCCCAGGAGAGTTGGAGGGGAGGCCTGCACAGGGCCGGGTGTGTGGCTTCCTGCAGCTCTGCACTCAGGGCCATCTGCCACTCCTATGCGCTGAGCCGATGGAGTTTTGTTTGTGGTACTAGGTGTAGAACCGGGGAATCATGCGTGGTGCCCGCATGCTCCACCACTGCGCCGCACCCCCAGCCTTGTCCGTTTGGAGGCGCGGCTTTAAATTGCCTAGGCTATCCTCCAACCATCTGCATGATCTTCTGCATTAGCTTTTCTGATAGTTCACATCACAGGCATGAGCCAACAGTTGGTGCTCTCTTGTTACCTTTTATTTTAAAATCACAATCTTCCCAGCCCTATTTGAAGCCTGAAGCTTAATGTGCTTTAGTTCTTCAAAAAAAATTTTTTTTCCCTTCCTGGTACGATGTGCATAATAGATGTTTGTTGGTCCCATGTAGTGCTTTGAATCATTTTGATATGGCTATGAATTGGTGATATTAAATCATGTGACCTATAAAGGAATGTAGGATCTACATAAATTGATCTCAGGGAGTCTTCCTTTTTGGTTTGGGAATCTGTGAGTTTCTGAACATGTGTTCATTCAAAATTATCAAAACCCCAACTGTATACAGGACCCAGGGGGCCCTGCCTTAGAGCTTCATGTGTAATAGAGAGGATTAGCAGGTAACCAGAAATGTGTGATATTGCTGTAAAACAGAAACACATTGAAGTTATTCTTTTACATTGATTGGTGGAGCACATAATACCCAGTGCCTGCTTTCCACATGTGAGTGGAAATAGAGGGAAAAAAAAGTGTTTGTGGAAACACAAGGTGCCTATTGCACCCAGACAAGCCCTCAACAGAATATTGACTCAAAAACACGACTCCCACCTCGAAGGGAATAAAAGATATTCACGACGGGCATGGTGGCGCACGCCTTTAATCTTAGCACTCGAGAGGCAGAGGCAGGCGGATCTCTGGGAGTTCAGGGCCAGCCTGGTCTACAGAGTGAACTCCAGGCCAGCTGAACTAGAGGGAGACCCTGTCTCAAAAATACCAAAAAAATTAAAAAAAAATTCACAGGGTCTTAGATCAAACACAGAGATGGGCAATAAATAGCTATTTGAAAGGCTTGAGATAGTCCAAGATAATTTGGCTCTGTACCTGTAGCATTTAACACTACACTACCATAGTACTTTGTAGTTCTGATCAGGTGATCTGCCTTGTAGAGTGTTTTATGTGGGTGCTGGCCCCCATCCCTTGGGGAATTTCAATTCACAAGATAGGTGATGCAGGTAATGCATTATTATTGCCAGGCACAGAAATGCTCAAAGGTTTTCCAGGCAGAGAAAACACTGTAAAGGCATCGAGTGTAAAGGAACCTAGGTAGTGTAGTTTTACCGGGAAGGATATTTGGAGCAAGTTATATCATGCTCGGGATGTTATTTTCTAGGCTGAGGTGAAAATTTTACAGTTCCATTTTTAGAATCATTTACTCAACATCCTTAGTGTGTGTGGGTTTTTTATTTGTTTTTGAGAATTTGCTACTTGAGTATATATTTACATCATTTCTTCCTCTACCTCCTCCAACTCCTTCCATGTCTTCCCTTACTCTTCAAATTCATGACCTCTACTTTAATTGCTATTGTAGCAAATAGTTACATACTCATATGTATCTGTGTACATACACATAAAAAAAACCCTACCAAATCCATTCAGTGTTGCTCATATGCTTGTGTATGTGTACGTTTAGGGCTGACCACTTGGTATCAGATAACCTTATCAGCCATCTTGTCCCTGAAGAAAACTGGATTCTTCCTCCCTCAGTAGCCATTGGTTACCTATAGCTCTTCATCTCAGGGGTGGGGCCTTGTGATGAATTGCCCCATCCTTGTTGGGGTGTTCCCTGGTGTAGTCGGGCAGGTCTTGTTTGGGCAACCATATTGTTGAGGTTTCATGGGTGCAACTTCCTGGTCCTGTCTAGATGGAACCATCTAACAGGTGTCCTGCTCCTCAGGCCCTTAGTCTTTCAGCCTGCTCGTCCATAAATTTCCTTTAGCCTTAGGTGTGGAGGTTGCATTGTATTCCTATCAGTTGAGCTGGCCACCCCACTGTAACTTATTCTTAGTATTTTAACCAGTTGTGTAACTTTTCAATAGTCTCCATTTGTTGCAAAAAGAAGCTGTGTTTTTATTCTAATTTTGAAGGGGTGTGTGTGGATGTGTGTGTTTGTGTATTTTGCTCTAGTTTTATTTATCATGGTAGTTATGTTAAAGTACCAGAGGCACAGGGCTGGATTAAAAGGCGACTTGTCAGTGGCCTTTTTTCCTTTTTTGTTTTTTTAATTAAAAAACAATTTTTATTTATTTTATTTATTTCTGTATGTGTCTGAATGTACTGTCTGCATGCAAGTTTGTGCACCCGTGTCGTGCAATGCTGCGGAGGTCAGAAGAGGGTCTCGGATTCCCCTGGAACTGGAGTTCTCCTGGAATTGGAGTTTTGGACGATTCTCGGCCACCATGTGGGTGCTGGGGATGGAACCCGGATCCTCTGCAAGAGCAGTCAGCGCTCTTAACTGCTAGGCCATCTCTCCAGCCCCCATTTTTGCCTTTTAAAATACAAAATAGATACATACACAATGCATATGTCACCAAGTAGCCCTTGGAGACCCACTGATCTGTTCATGAATTAAGGTAAATGTATACTGTGCTAATGTTTATAAATTTGCATCTCTACAAGTTATTTGGAAAGTATTTGACTAGTTGGGTTTCCTTAACTTTGGGAAATTTGGAAAGTATTTGACTAGTTGGGTTTCCAAACTTGGGGAAATTTTCCCAAGTTTGGGGGTGAGACTTCAAATTTATGAAATCTAAATTAACAAAGTGGGGGGAGATGGTGTTTGGTGCTGATTTGTTATGAAGAACTTTTTTCTTTCATCAGGTCCTCTAGATATGGTGCTTATCAAAAAGAATGGTAGTAAGAAGCTGATTGTTTGTTTATTTATTTATTTTGAGACAGAATCTTATATTTAGCCTTGGCTTACCCAGAACTCACTGTGGAGAGCAGGCTAGCCTAGAGCACAGCATTTCCTTCCTCTGCCTACCATGTGATAGGAATAGAGGTGTGCATCAGCATGCCTATAATTTTCCATAAAAGGGAAGGCAGGTAAGTCATAACTATCACACGGGTATAAAATGATAAAGAATTATATTTATCAACCAAGGAACTGGTAAGACATTAGAAGTCAGTTCAATTGAAAAAAAAACTGGTAAGATGTTCACAGTAAAATAAAAATATAGAGGCAAAACTGCTTTAATTCACCATGAGCTAGGGAAGTCCATTGAACCTGCACCAGAAAAAAATGCAAAAATATAAATACTGTTCATGGTTACTGGTACTTTCTTAATGCACATTCTGATCATGGATTGACCTTCCAGTTTCTACAAGGTCTGAGATTCCATAGATGGTAAATAATAATATATTTCTGGCCGTTGGTTAAGGAAGGAGTCAGATGATCATTGTGGGTTGCAGGTGCAGGGAACAGCTTGAAGCTGCTAGACTGCCCTTTGAAGGAAAACAGTAATTGTAGGCCACATTCCCAGAACACGAATCCAATTGAGGAGAGAAACAGTTGCTAGGAAACAGATCCAAAAAAGATCTGGAAAAAAAGAGGATATCAGGGACATAGCAGAGAAGAAGCAACTATGTCATTTTTAGAAAGCAGACCATGACCATTTAAGATGGCTGCTTGAAAGTTTGTGTTCTTCCAGCTGGCCTCACACTTCGGCAGTCCTTGAGCAGACTGCAGTCAGGAAGCTAACCTCATGAGTCTTTAACTCAGGGGTGTTCATCCTCACACTGATAGCTTGCTCAGGTCAATGATATTTATGTGTTGCTGGATTTTAATCAGCGTGTAAAACATATTTTTTATTGCAACAGTTTGTCTTCTATCAGATATATTTCGTGTGTGTGTGTGTGTGTGTGTGTGTGTGTTCATGTGTGTGCATGTGCACATAAAGACAGGAGATGAATATTGGGTGTTTCTCTCTTGCCCTTTGCTTTTGAACTTGGGTCTGCCCGCTGAACCTAGAGGTGCTGTTTGACCTACACTGGCCCCAGGTGTCCTGTCTCTACCTCCCCAGTTCTGGGATTTCAGACATATACACACAGCGCTCAGGTTTCTTGTTGATGAGGGTTCTGGGGAATGAAACCCAGGTCCTCATGCTTACAGAGTCCTTGAGCTATCTCCCTAAGCCCTCTGATAAACACTTTAAACTGAGCCTTTCCTGTCATTCCTCCTTAGGTAATTTGGTCTTAGCCAAGGTAAGAAAGAGCCGGGGCCAGAGAAGGATTTCTACTTGTTAGAAGATACCAAAAATGGGATTGCCACATTTAGCAAATAAAAGTACAAGGTGTCCAGTTAAATGTGAGTTTCAGTCAGAGTAGATTACTTTTTAGCGCTGTGTGGGACATAATTAAAATAGAAACTTTTTACGTATCATCAAAAATACAAATCTAGCTGATCACGCTGTATCATTAACAGTGACGACAGAGGGGTAGTTGGCTTAAGTGCCAGGGTGTTTTTTTTTATTTCTTCTACTCTGAGGTAGTCTCTTTCCCAGGCATTCCTTTACAAATTCCCTGTGTAGTTGAGGATGTCAATAAATTTAGGACCATTCTGCTTTTGCCTCTATCTCTAGAATGCTGAGATACAGGAGTGTGCACCTTCTGTGCAGTGCCTGAGACCTGAACCCAGGGCCTTATGCTTAATTCAAGGAGTTCAGAGGCAGAATGTCCCCTGTTTATCAGTTTCCAACACCAGGGCATTGTTAAAACTGCATTTGCGTGCTTACAGGGGATTATATATTCTCCTCTGTAGTAAAAGTCCTTTCTCCCTTGTTTTCAGATCACTATCCAATGCTTCAGTAGAATTCACATTTTTCATCCCTATCATAGATGTAATGCGTACTCCCCCCTTTTCATCCCTCAGCTATAAGAAATGGCAAGTCTGCACCTCCATCTCATTGTCTCTTTCAACCAGTTCACCGGCCAAATGGGACATATGACAAGGCTGCTAGCTCCCTGTCCCATTCTAGTTTTAATTCCATTTTTTTTTTTTGGTCTTTTTGAGACAGGGTCTCCCTGTAGCTCTGGCTGTTCTGGAACTCACTCTGTAGACCAGGCTGGCCTTGAACTCACAGAGATCCGCCTGCCTCTGCCTCCCAAGTGTAATTCCTCTTTTTATAAGCAAGTCCCTGCTAGCACCCATCTCTGCCACCATCCTGTGTCTTACTATACTACACACGGCGGCACCATGCACCTGCCATGATGGCTCCTGGCAGTCTCACCCGTACATGTATTCTCAGGCACTACAGTGTATCCTGTTTTAGGATGTCACTGTGCTCACTCAGCAGACCCTAATAATGGAGGCGCAGGAGACTGCTACCCTGGGGCTCTCCCATGATCACTGTACCCCCAGATGTCTAGATATAGCAACATGCTTTACTAGCCATAGAAGGCCAGTGGAACTGCCAGCCATACCAGAAGCGTCCACCACATGCCATGTGGGAAGACCAGCCATGTCAGTCGTCCCTGTGGACGTTCCACCCTCAGGTGCTTCAGCCTCAGTTACATGCCTTGTCCAAAGCAAGGACCATACAAGTTTTCCTCCTAAATTAATCTTTAGTTCTGTCGGGCCCCACATTGGGCACCAATTTGTTACGTTAAGTTTCCCTGGGGAAATATAAACAAACATGCATTCACTCCAGATAAGGCAGTAGTGACAGACCTTAATAAGCATTCCACCAAAGTATGATTTGGTAAAGCAATGAGTTTATGTGGGTTACTTACAGAATAGGATGGGGAGTTATTACAGGAGTGTGAGTAACCCTGAAATAGCCACATCACTGCAGTCTCACCCCATGGTAAATGGCAGCCTTCTGGGGCCATATCAGGAAGTCCTGTTGAGTAGTTTCGGTTGCAGTACCGTCGCCATAGACCTAGCTATCCCTGTATTGTTTTCCTTAGTTAGTGGCTATAGCTAAGCACACTAGGGCAAACTCTACTCCAAGATAGCTTGTGTGAGCTGCTATGCCTGGAAGAAGAAGCCACACTGCAACAGTCACACAGATGACTAAATTACCTTATAATCATTTTAATGTTTAAGCTTTGCATGTGTGATTCTTTATAACTGCAGAAAACATCTAGTTTTCTTTTTCCATATGCTTAGCTGATAAAAATTCTTTCCACATTGATTTGTAATACTCATCTGTTTATAGTACCACATGAAACACCAGACTGTTCTGTATGGATCTGTTTGTCTATACTGTAGCAATATGACACTGACTACTTTAATTATAGTACGTTTGTAGTAAACTGGTGTCTTTTCCTTAAAAGTTTCTTGGACCTTTTCCTTAAAGACCAGCTTGCTGACTTCCAGCAGATCGGGGTCAGATATCTGATTGTATTTTGATTGGAATAGCATTACATTTGTAGAATTTCTTGAAAGTTGACGTATGTACTGTAGTCAGGCTTCCCATAATGCTAGGCATTGTTTATGGTATCTTTGTCTTTTAGCTTGGTAAGATTCACCATAAAGGTCTTCTGCGACTTTTGTAAAATTTATATATTTTATAGTCCTGGTTTGCTGAGAAATTTTTTTAAAGAAGTAGTAAATTTTACTGCTTTTTCAGTTTTCCACATGAGAGTTTTCAGTACAAATCTGTCTTTTATGTTTCCTCTAGGTTATCCCCTCATGACCTACAAAAGAAATTTCTAGGCAAAATCGAACAGGAAAGTGGGCTAGACTCAAGAAGGATGGATCCATGTTCAGTTGGAGTCCAGCTTCGTACCACAAATGAGTGCCATAAAACCTTCTACACTCATCACACAGGTTTCAAGACTTTGCAAGAATTGTCATCACATGACATGCTTTTACTTCAGCTTAGGACCGGAATGACATTTTCTGGAAACAATACAATTTGCTTCCATCATGAAAAAATTTACATTGACAGGTTTGAGGAATTACAGCAATCATGCTGTGACCCATTTAATATACACAAAAAGCTAGCCAAAAAGAATTTGCACGTAATTGACATAGATGATGCCTCTTTTCTGAGTGCAAAATGTGGAAAACAACTTGTACCTGGTTGGAAGCTTTGCCCAAAATGTACCCAGATCATCAATGGAAATGTGGATGTTGATTCAGAAGACCAGCAGAGAAGAAAACCTGAGTCAGATGTATGTATAGAATCCACTGTGATTCCCACACAGTGGAACTTGATAAGAAACCATATTTACATGGTTTTCATATTCATTAACATACAGCAAATTAAAATAGAGGAGGGGAAAGAAAATGATGTTTCAAAATTTCCATCTACCCAAGGTACAGAATGAGTGATAAACAGGGTTTTAGAAAGAAAGCACAGTGGCCCTGAGACTCCAAGCTACTACTTGTAGCACTTAGACTTTACAAACCAAATCTTAGACTATTCGGCAGAGGCAGGCCCTAGCTAACTTAGATTCTTTTCTGAGACTGAAGTAACTCAATAGAATATGCTCCCCACAGGAATGTAAATAAGACTAAATGTATGTCTCTCTTCCCTATTCACATGCCTACATGCAGGTCATTTAACTGTTATCAGAAAAGTTGAGATTTATAAAGCTTTATAAATCTTTATTGTAGAATGAAAACAAGAATATCAGAGGAACTCTTCTCAAAACTTCTGTGTATGGACATTGTATAGACATTGTATACTTCTTGCTAGTAAACTATTCTCATTTTTCTCCTTTTCATTGTATTAACAAACCAAATTAAAAAGGTGATTACACTGCTAAGTTACATGTATTGTTTTCCTCAGGCACATCTCTGGGACCCAACGTTAGCTGAAGTTATAGATACTTGTGAATCCTGGCTCTTCTGATATCTTCACCTCACCTACCCATTCTTCTGTGACTGATCTCTTTATCACTTTATCTTGACTTGGGGTATATGAAAAACATGAAAGACCATTTACTTTCACCTCCTCAATAACTTAAAGCCTTATACACTAAGATTTTGTTTTCCAAAACTTAAAAAAAAAAACAACAAAACTACAATACTATTTCAGAATGTGAAACCCTATTTCTTCTTTCTTCTTAAAAATAGAAAATTTTCTTAAGGATACAGAATTGTCCTTAGGAATGTTAGTTACATGCTGTTGAGTGACAGTTTTTGTTGCCTTCTGTCCTGTGATCATGACAGCCTTTGCAGGCTTCAGTGCACTGGTCTCCTGTGCCTATGCCAGAGACTAACTCAAGCACTGAAAATATTATTAAGAAACTGATCAGTAAGGATTGAATATAGACTAGAACACTTTAAATGTTCCTGTGTTCCTTTTTGTTCGTGTTCCAAACCATCTTCTAGATTTAGGGATAATCTGCCGTAGTGGTAAATGAGTGTTTATTGTTTGATATCAATATTATTTGAATTTATCATTTACTTACCTTCATTCAGGGAAGAACTGCTAAAGCTTTGAGGTCACTGCAGTTTACAAACCCAGGAAAGCAAACTGAATTTGCTCCAGAAACTGGTAAAAGGGAAAAAAGAAGGCTTACGAAAAATGAAAGCACTGGATCTGACAGGTAGGCTGTGTAATGCTTAGGATATATATTAACTTGATGGGTCATATCAATATTATCCCTGTATGTATTTATTTTTTCTTAACTTTGAATTTTCTGACTAGTCATTTTAAATTGAATATGGAATTAGTTTTAAGAAGGGGGTGAGAAAACCATCTTTGCTGTTCATAGGAAATTAAGGCAGCAGCTTAAATTCTAAAGGCTTGTTTCTGACAAGGTAGTAATAAAGTGAACAAGGTAAGGCTTTGGAATGAGAGGTAAAATAATTGAAGCAGTATACCTTAGACTACTAAGTTACTTTTTCCAAAATAGTGATACTGATCACATGTCTGTGTTATGTCTGCCTTATGAATGACAGCTGAGAAGTAGTTAAACTTCATGAGAATTCAGAATGGCTTTTTATGTTGCACATGTCTGAAGTAGGCTCAGTTTTAGTACAGTCAACAGAATGAATGGGAGAACTAAGTTATTTAAAATATGTCTTTAAATTGAGCAAGGCTAAAAGAAATTGACAAACTCAGGATAGTCAGTCAGAACTATTTTGTAAGTGCAATCAACATTTTTACATGTGCCGTTCATTCCATCTGTTAAAGTTTGCCATTGAGTGATATAAATATTTTCAGACCAGATTTACTATAAGTCATTAAAAAACAAACTGCAGTACAAAACCTATCTGGTAGTATAGTGTACTGTACAAAAAATAAAACTTCACACAACAGTCAAGAGCATCTTAAGCTTAGGTAAGGTAATGCTTTGACATTTCTGTATTGAATTGATTTTTTCATTG
Source organism: Rhizomys pruinosus (assembly GCA_009823505.1). Classification (NCBI taxonomy): domain Eukaryota; kingdom Metazoa; phylum Chordata; class Mammalia; order Rodentia; family Spalacidae; genus Rhizomys; species Rhizomys pruinosus. The sequence goes on along the minus strand of VZQC01001330.1, from coordinate 371,614 downwards.
TATTAATATTTGTGTATGTGCACAGTGTCGAGGTCCGCACATCGTAGCATGAGTTTGGAGGTCAGCAAACAACTTTCTAGAGTCTGTTTTCTCCTATTTTGGGTTCCAGGGATTAAACTCAGTTGTCAGACTTGCATGACAAGTGCTCTTATCTGCTAGACCATCTCACCAGACCTGAATTAACTCTTACATGCACTTCAGTAGGCATTTTCAAGCTCACCTCATCCCATACAGAGTTCATTTATTGGCTGTAGATTGGGGCTCCAGTCTGATAAATTATGTACTAATTTAACAGGACTTCATCTCTACTTCTAAACATCTCCTTCATTTTTTTCATTACCGTATTTTCAATTAAATAGTCAACAATACTATGTGTGGGGGATGTAATCCACTGTTTTGTTTTATAGGCAAGTTATTCCTGCGCAGGAGAGTAAAGTCTATGACAGCCAGGGCCTCCTGATTTTTAATGGCATGGACCTCTGTGACTGCCTTGATGAAGACTGCTTAGGATGTTTCTATGCCTGTCCTGCCTGTGGGTCTACCAAGTGTGGAGCTGAATGTCGCTGTGACCGCAAGTGGCTGTATGAGCAGATAGAAATTGAAGGAGGAGAAATAATCCATAATAAATATGCTGGGTAATTTACAGGATCAAATGTGGGGTCTTTAAAAATC
>VZQC01001330.1:286766-365940 GCA_009823505.1 Rhizomys pruinosus | reverse complement strand
GTTCTTTTTCAATCCAATTTTACATTCTGTCTTTCTGCCTCATTTGCTCTTTTTCATTGTAGAACTTCACGATATTCACCATTAATAACCACACTACCAATTCTACATTAGGCTGTCTTGAAATTTTCTCCACCAAAGAAACCAGTCCATTACTTTTTGTCACTGTTGTTGTTGTTGGTGGTCTTTTTGAGACAGGGTCTCCCTTAAGTCCCAGCTGGCCTGGACTCTGTAGACCAGGCTGGCCTTGAACTCACAGAGATCTGCCTGCTTCTGCCTCCTGAGTACTGGGATTAAAGGTGTGTACCACCACACCTGGCTCCAGTCCATTACTTTTTACCTTAGCCCTAGGCAAGATCTTAGACTGTGGGCAGACTATAGCTAAATGCTTTGCCAAAACACACCAGGTGCCATTTAAGTCCTTATTTCCCTTTGGAACTACTTTGCTTTCAGCACTGCTTTCTTCCAAGCTCCTCCTAGAACCGCCTGTTCTTTTCCAGTCCAAATTTCAAGTCTTCCATATTCCTCCAAAAACTCAGAGTCAGGTTCTTCACAACCCGATCTCTGGTATCTACTTCAGAATTATTTTTCTGTTACTGTGATAAAAATACTGGGACCAAGTTATAGAAGAGATTATTTAGCTCACAATTAGGGGGGTTAGAGTCCATCTTGTGGGGAGGCATGGCAAAAGGTGGTGGCTAGAGCAGAAAGCAGAGTGCTCACTTCTTCAAAACACGAGAAGCAGAAATACCAGAAATCTGGCAAGACTTAGGAACTCTCAAAGTGCACAACCCCAAGCCCCCACACAACCCTCATCCCTCCCCCAGTCACGTGCTTCCTCCAGCAAGCTTACACCTCTCAAAGTAGCGCCACCAACTGAAGAAAACTCTTCAATCTGCATTTTAGAAGATTTCAGTGAGTTTAATGGGCTTGCTCACAGAGTTAGTCGTTGAGGGGGTCACTTGCAGGATTTTTGCGCACTCTCCTTCATTTTCATCCTGGTTGGAGTCCCTTGAGACCTCTGTCCAAAGTGGCGACAGTGGGAGAGATCCTCTCCCTAGCAGTCTCATATTATAAGCCCTTAGCCCCTTCCCCTTATCCAGCTAAGGTGAGCTGGCTGCTTGAGAAGGGAGGCAAAAAGTAAATGGGACTTCAGATTTCTGGAAAAAACAGGAAATCTGAACTCGCCAAATATGTCCTCTGAGTGGGATAGAAAGGCTCTGGAAAACTAGCCCTTTAGTGTATGACCCCTCCAATTCCACAATCCACAGGGCCCTGGGTACTATCCCAGGCATCACGAGCACAGCCTTTTCTCTTGAAACTCTCTGCTATATAGATCGACATATGTTCAAGTTCTTGAAGAAAGAAAATAAAATACATGTGGGTTCTGTAAAAATTGTCAAGTGTTCTGTAGATCATCTCAGATCCTAAACTCCATTCTGAATCTTCTGCCTATTGAATCTCACTTCGAGGTATATTACTAATGTGAATTTTCTAGTAGCCACTTTCAGTTAAATAAAATAAAAAACGTGACATTAATCATAATACATTTTTATTTATCTGACTGTATTTAAGTATTAATCATTTGACATGTAAACCAACATAGTATCATTGGGTTCACTGTCTTACTTTGTATTGCATTAGAACCTATATATTTTAATACATTTTAACATATTAAAATATAGTTTTCAATCATCTCCATCTTTCACACAAAAATGCAGTAGGATGATACAGAACCAGAATCAGTCTAGAGCCAGGGCTGTGCAGGCACTCTGTAGGACAGGACATGGAACAAAATCTCATGAATCCAGAAGTGTCACTGCTAAGATCTTGGAATCCGAGAGAGCTGTTTTCACACTCGATGGGGTTAAGGAAATGAGGAAGTAAGTAGCTTCCACTCTAGTGTAACATGGAAATCTTCCACTTACTGCATCAAGAATCACAGAATCAAAACCAAAAGAAGTATCAAATCCAGGGAAAAACCAGACTTGACTCTAAAATATACAAAGAACTAAAAAAGCTGAGATTTTGGAATCCTGTGATTTAATTTTGATTTATTCCTGAGAGAAACTTAATAAGCATCCATGTGCCTTGACACATAAGTAAGATAAATACCCATCCTGCCTTGACCCACAATATAACCACCTATCCTGACTTGACACATAAGTCATATAAGCACCCATCCTGCATTGACACATAAGTACTATATCCACATATCCTGCCTTGACACATAAGTAATACAACGACCCATCCTCCCTTGACAAGTAACATAAGCACCCATGCTGCCTTGACACATAAGTAAAATAACCACCAAACCTGCCTTGACACATAAGTAATATAACCACCCATCCTGCGTTGACATATAAATAATATAACCACCCATCCTGCCTTGACAAATAAAAAATATAACCACCAATCCTGCCTTGACAAATACGCAATATAACCATCCATCCTCCCATGACACATAAGTAACATACGCACACATCCTGCCTTGAAACATAAGTATTATTACCACCCATCCTGCCTTGACACAAAAGTAATATATCCCCCCATCCTGCCTTGAAACATAATTCATATAACTACCCATTCTGCCTTGACACATAAGTCATATAATCATCCATCCTGTCTTGACACATAAGTCATATAATCACAAACCTGCCTTNTTGTTCTGTTCTGTTTTGGTTGTTGTTTCTTTGTTTTGGGGTTTTTTCTTGTTTTTAATTTTATTTTTGTATGTGTATAAATGTCTGCATGCAGGTTTGTGCACCCGTGTAGACCCGTGTAGTGCAGTGCCGTGGAGGTCAGAAGAGTGTGTCGGATTCCCCTGGAACTGGAGTTAAAGATGGTTCTCAGCCACCATGTGGGTGCTGAGGATCGAACCCGGGTCCTCTGCAAGAGCAGTCAGCACTCTTAACCACTAGGCCATCTCTCCAGCCCTGTTTCTTTGTTTTGAGGCAGTGTCTCATTCTAGTCCAGACTGGCCTGAAATTTGTGATCCTCATAGCTCTGCCTCCCACGTGCTGGGATTACAGACACATAGCACCACACCCAGCACTTCTTTTTGTAGCATTCTTAAATCTGGCCCAGCAGCAGTCAACACTACTTGGGTTTTATTTTTAGGAATATGAATGAAGATACATAAAGACACACAAACAATTCTGGGTTTCTTTTTATTTCTTTTTATAAAGTGAAGGTACTTAAAAAAATAATGCTTTTAAAATTTATTTTATTTTTTAGAAATCCACACCACAGGGCAGTTTGAAAGGTAACAGTATAGACTCTCTGAGCATAGGCCTTGATCCTTGTAATTTATAACGGTATGGTGAAGAGTGGAGTGATATCTTATCAAGATAATATGACTTCCAGAAATTAATGGAAAATTACCAAAGGAGATTTTTTTTTTTTTGAGACAGGGTCTCCCTATAGCCCCAGCTGGCCTAGAACTCACTCTGTAGACCAGGCAGGCCTCGAACTTGGAGATCCGCCTGCCTCTGCCTCCCAAGAGCTAGGATTAAAGGTGTATGCCACCACGTCCAGGTTAAAGGAGGTTCTTAGCTGCCATGTGGGTGCTGGGAATCAAACCCAGGTCCTCTGCCAGAGCAGTCTGTGCTCTTAAATGCTGAGCTATCTCTCCAGTCCCCCAAAGGAGATTATTAACTCAATTGGGATTAGAATATATCTGTAAATGCAAAACAGTAATTTCAAAATAAATGTAAAAGCCGGGCATGGTGGCGCACGCCTTTAATCCTAGCACTTGGGAGGCAGAGGCAGGTGGATCTTTGTGAGTTCAAGGCCAGCCTGGTCTACAGANTTGGTTGGCTTCCTTTTTCAGTGTTTCTACTTCCTTTCGGAGTTTGCTTTTTTCTCCCTCTAGTTCTTTGTGGAGTTTGTCGGTCTGTTCCTTTAGTTCTTTCCGAAGTTTGTCATTGTATCCCTCTAGGTCGTTTTTGAGTTTTTCGTTCTCTCTCTTTAGGTCTCTGTATTCTTTATTTTTTTCTCCCTATAGTTCTTTCTGGAGTTTGTCAATCTGTTCCTTTAGTTCTTTCTGATGTTTTTCATTGTATCCCTCTAGGTCCTTTTTGTGTTTTTCATTCTCTCTCTTTATTTCTCTGAATTCCTCTTTATGTTCTTTAATTTCTCTGCATACGTCTGCAATTATTCCTCTAAGATCTGTTCCTTGGGTCTCCTCCAAGGAGTTCCCATTGTAGCTATCTCCTAATGGTTTGGTAGCACTTGGTGCAGGATTTTCCTGTGCCTTTACCATGTTGTCCCTTCGTCGTGTCCCTGGCATGTGGGCTTCCCTTTTGTGGTTCAGATCACAAATACCTTTTCACTATGTTAGGGGATGGTTTTATTTTCCTCCTTCAGATACTTATTTTTCCCCCTTTCCTCCTCCTTGCTTATGGAGTATTGACTTGTCTAGTTTTCAATTTTGTAAACCACTCTTCTCTTCTTGTTCTTAAGGTTCTCCAAAAAAAAGGCCACTTGGATTCTCACCAATCTTGGGGGGGGGGTATGCCTGACCTAGCCCGCACCCTGGCAGCCTGCCCAAAGTTGCAGATCACTAGCACTGTCTGCTCTTGCAGAGGACCCAGGTTCAATTCCCAGCACCCACATAGCTTATGAGAACCGTCTTTAACTCCAGTTCCAGGGGAATCCAACGCCCTCTTCTGACCTCCTCAGCATTGCACGACAACGGGTGCATAAACCGACATTCAGACAGTACATTCATACACAGATAAGAATAAATGTAAAACAATTTTTAAAACCATATTTAAAGACTGGAGAGATGGCTCAGTGTTTAAGAGCACCAACTGCACTTGCAGAGGACCTGAGTTTGATTCCCAGCACCCACATGGCAGCTAAGAATCTTCTTTAGGGCTGGAGAGATGGCCTAGCATTTAAGAGTGCCGACCGCTCTTGCAGAGGACCCGGGTTCGATCTCCAGCACCCACATGGCAGCTAAGAATCATCTGAAACTCAATTCCAGGAGAACTCCAGTTCCACGGGAATCTGACACCCTCTTCTGACATCTGAGGCATTGCACGACACAGATGCACAAACCTACATGCAAAAAGTACACTCATACCCATACAGAAATAAATAAAAATATTAAATAAAAAAATAATCTTCTTTAAAGCCAGGCATTGTGGAGCATGCCTTTGATCCTAGCAATTGGGAGGCAGATGCAGGCGGAACTCTGTGAGTTCAAGGCTAGCCTGGTCTACAGAGTGAGTTCCACCCCAGCTGGAGAAGGGAGAGCCAGTCTCAAAAAAATAAAACAAAATAATATAATAAAGGTTAAGGTAAAATAAAATTCATATTTAGTGCAGCCCAACGTTATCTATATAGCTGTTATTTCTTTTCTTTTTTTTTTTTTTTTTTAGTTTTGAAGACACGGTCTCCCTTTAGTCCCAGCTGGCCTGGAGCTCACTCTGTAGACCAGGCTGGCCTTGGACTCACAGATATCCTCCTGCTTCTCCCTCCTGAGTGTTGGGATTAAAGGCGTACACTTCCACACGAGGCACTAAAGATGGTTCTTAGTTACTCTGTGGGTGCTGGGAATCGAACCCGGCCCTCTGTAAGAGCAGTCAGTGCTCTTAACCACTGAACCATCTCTCCAGCTCCAGCTTTTATTTCTAATTGTTCATTTCTTATTCTAGCTTTGATTACCATCACTTCACTAAAAAGTCTTATCACACCCCCTATGAACACCTTGTTCGTATGGTGAAAGTATTTATTTTGTTCTTTGTATTTTCATTTCCTTTGTACTTTAACTCTTTTTTAGTGTATATTTCTGTAGCTGTGCTGCTCCATGTAGTATTCACCCTTAGTGGGTGGCCACTGAACTGAACACCTGAAATATGCCTCGTTCAAAATGAAACATTTTGGAGGTATAAAACAGATTTCTAAGGTGTAATATGAAAAAAAATGCAGCATGCCTCAAAAGTTTGTATGCTTTCTCACATTTTTTTACACACAGGGTCTGCCTATAGCCCTAGCTGGCCTGGAACTCTTTTATATAGACCAGACTGGCCTCAATCTCACAAGAGATCTGGCTCTCTCTGACTTCTGAGGCCTGGGATTAAAGGCACACATCACCACACCCAGTTTAAGTTTCTATGTTTTAATTATATTTTAAAATAATGTTTTAGACACTGAATTAAACAAAATATTTCTTTTGTTTGATTTGGTTTATTTTTGGTTTGGGGGGTGTATTAGTCAGGGTTCTCTAAAGAAACAGAAGCAACAGGACGAATATATAGCTATATACAATTTATTGATTTGCTCACGTGACAGAGCTCAAGTAGTCCAACAGTAGCTGCGCTGTACTGGAGAGGCTGAGAATCCAGGGAACTGCTCAGTCTGCAAGGCTGGATGTCTCAGTAGTCCCAATCTGGTGCTGAAGGCCCAGTGGATTCAGGAGATCTGCCAGTCTCAGTACACTCTGGGATCCAAAGGGTTGATCACAGCAACAAGACAAACTCACCAGTGAGAGAGAGGCAAGCCGCAGGATAAAAGGGACCAGCTCCCTCTGCCATGGCCTTTTATACTGCCTGCTGGCAGAAGGTAACGCCCCCATTTGGGGTGGGCCATCCGGGTTGAGGCAGTCAAATCCGAAGATACTTTTTCTCTTATTTGTTCCTTAGTCCAGTCAAGTTGACACCCAGTATTAACCATCACAGGGGGTATTTCAGTTTGGTTTTTAGATGGGTACTTGCACTGCAGCCGTGTTGACTTAAAACATGTAGCAGTTCTTCTGCCCAGTGAATCAATGTGCCTGTATAGAGTGTACTTCTGAAATTAATTCTATCTGCTTCCTTTCACTTTTCCTCATCATACTAGCCATTTTGTTACATTGACTCACATTGTACGTGTGACAGGGAGTTCCGCCCCACAGCAACCATTTCTCTGGACAGAGCCCTGCATTAAATCCTCTCCTTTCCTTGGCTGGGAAATACTGCATTCTTCCTTTTCCTGCTGCCTCACTGTTCCTTCTCAGACTTCTCTTCTGACACCCAATTCTACTGTTCTCAAACTTTGTTACACATCAAAATCTCCTAGGGTTGCTTGCCAAAGATAAAATTCCTGGATCTTCTATGCAAAATTCTGATCTGGTAGACCAGCTTGATTCAGGGGAGCAGAATGAGGGTCCAGATGGTGAGCCTAATTGTCACTGTCATTTCTCTTATTGGCTAGCTCATCTTTTGTTACCTCATGTCATCCACAAAGATATAGCTGAATTAATATTCACTCATCAGCATTTCCCAAACCTTCATCTTCCGGTTCAGATGCCTGTCATCTGACCCTTACTTCCAACTTCCAACTGTCTGTCTTCACTGGGATATCCCCCAAAAGATTTCACACATCATCTAGATCGGAAGTTCTGTTTTCCCTGACCCACTTTTCCTCCCATGCTCCCAGTTATGCAAGGTAAAATCATCTGTTCCTTCTTATCAATATCTAATAAATTTAATCCCATGAACTCTTCTTGCCTAACCTTTAACCTCTCCTCTCTCTGACTTCTTAACTCCTTTAGTTTTGGGTTTATCAAACTTAGAATTACTAAAACACTAAGCCCGACAGCTCTTGCAGGAAGTGGTTTTGTACATTTTAGGTAGGATACTTAGTAGTTCTCCAATCTTACTCTACTGAGAAGCACTTAGCGCGCCCCCTAGTGGGTGAAACCGAAAACGCTCCATGATGTTGTGAGTGGGAAACTGGGGAGAAATCGGATCCTCTCACCCTCTGGCACCATGGAACAACTACTTCAGTCAAGACATTTGCATTAGAATAAAAGATTCCATTTTCTGTCTCTTCTCCATATTCCTCCCTCTTTTAAGAGCTCTACTACTTTCATCAGGATAAAGCCCAGTAGGTAATGTGGCATAAAAAGTATATTGTTGGGCTGGAGAGATGGCCTAGTGGTTAAGAGTGCCAACCGCTCTTACAGAGGACCCGGGTTCGATCCCCAGCACCCACATGGCAGCTGAGAACAGTCTGAATCTCCAATTCCAGGAGAACTCCAGTTCCAGGGGAGTCCGAAACCCTCTTCTGACCTCCGCGGCATTGCACGACATGGGTGCACAGGCCTACATGCAGACAGTACATTCATACACATACAGAAATAAATAATAAAAATTTAAAAAAAGGATATTGTCTTCTGCTTGCCTCCCCCAGCTTTCACTCCAATAATACTGAGTGCATTTTCAGCTCATTATGGATAGATGAGATTCATAAGAATTGATAACTATAGCCAGTAAGTAAGTGAGTAGCTTAGGGGATGAATGCAAAACTCCTAGGATGTTTTAAATTAGAATAGGAGTAAGCATGTACTTTGTGAAACATAGGCAGAATTGTGTTAAATATATATAGTAAGTTAGTAAACTATACAGCATGCCAAAGTTAGAATAGAAAATATGATGAACAGAGGGTCACTTACACTCAAAATGTGATAGCAAAACTGTGATGAATAATCATGGCATTTCTAAACTGACAAGTCTGTCAATTCCAACTCCACCCACTTTGGAGACACCTAAAATAGTCTCATATGTTGTCTACCGAGTGCCAGGTGTGAGTTACCCTCCTTCAAGCTGTTGACGAATGTCTTAGTCACTTTTCTGTTGCTGTGAAAAAACCACCACGAGCAAGAGAACTTATAAAAGGAAGAGTTTATTTGAGCTTACTATTGACGGTTCCAGGGAATCAGAGTCCATTGTGGCGGGAAGCATGGTGGCCAGGGCTGGAGCAGCAAGCCGAGGGTCATGTCGAGAGAGAGAGAGAGAGAGAGAGAGAGAGAGAGAGAGAGAGAGAGAGAGAGAGAGAGAGAGAGAGAGAGAGAGAGAGAGAGAGAGAGAAACTGACTGGAGAAAGCAAGGTTTGTTAAACTCACTAAGCCTGCCCCCAATGACGTACTTCCTCCAACATGGCCATACCTTCTAAGACCTCCAAGAACAGTGTCACCAAATGGGGACAAAATATCTGAACACTGTGGAGAGCAGGTGTGGCGACAGTCCTAAGAAGGCACCAGAGACCTTAGCAAAATCTTATGACTAACACCCGAGTCTTATGACTAACACCTGATTCCCTCCTACCTCAAAGTAAAGCCACGCTCACCGTTTGAGCTGTGCAGGTGCACCCTGTATACAAGATCAGGCCAGATGATACCAATAGACTAAGGCCACGCAACCTGGGCTGGGAAGGTGGATAGAGGGACTTTCTAGATAGATACTCTCTCTCTCCTTTCTACTCTGAGAGAGAAGCTTGCTTGCCTGAGGAAGGAGAAGGCTTAAAGGGAGAAGCTTGGAGAAGGAGAAAAGATGTGCCTGAATAAAACGTTCTGACAAGACCTGCCTGCCTGAATAATAAACCGCTTTGAGAAGAATGAGCGAGAGGTGCTTTGTTGCTGCGGCTTCATAAAAGTGTTTCCTACAAGTGTGCAAGTGTTTCATACAGAACACTTAAAGCCCATGGGGGACATTATCATTAAACCACCACAACTAGGGTGTCTCACAGAACTCTTTTTTTTAAATTTTTATTTATTTCTGTATGTGTATGAACGTACTGTCTGCATGCAAGTCTGTGCACCCATGTCGTGCAATGCCACGGAGCTCAGAAGAGGGTGTTGGATTCCCCTGGAACTGGAGTTCTCCTGAAATTGGAGTTTCAGACGGTTCTTGGCCGCCATGTGGGTGCTGGGGATCGAACCCGGGTCCTCTGCAAGAGTGGTCAGCACTCTTAACCGCTAGGCCATCTCTCCAGAACTCTTAAACAATAACAATACAAGCTATGGCCACTCACCACTCTTGGTAAACCCCTATTGCTGAAGACACCACACATATAGGACATAAGAGAAATCAAGCTGATACCGACAAGCTTCATTTCTACTGGCTAGTTGTTTGTTTGTTTTGGTCTTTTTGAGACAGGGTCTCTCTGTAGCCCCAGCTGACCTGGAGCTCGCTCTGTAGACCAGGCTGGCCTTGAACTCACAGAGATCCACATGCCTCTGCCTCCCAAGTGCTAGAATTAAAGGTGTGTGCCACCACACCCGGCTCTATTGGCTAGCTTTAACAATGCCTCAAGAAGCTTATACAGGTTGCCAGGGGGAGAAAAATGATAAACATCTTACCTAGCTGTGAACTGTGCAAGCTGCTAATGACTGACTGAACAAGATATGCCCATTGGTGCGGCAGTAGCAAAAATGTTATGGGAGTAACCAACAGCTTTCTGATAAAATTAAAGGCCCCCCACTCAACAAGAAGGAGCTAGGGCCTGGTACTGGGCCAGGAAATGAAGGCTGGGTAGGTGGTAGGCCCCAGGGAGAGCGAACTGGTATTTTTTCACTAAAGGGCTACAGTAACAAATTGTCCTCTGAATACTTCTCTTTATAGTGGTAGATTAGTGTTGCTCTCTATCCTCATTAGAGAAGTTTCTTTTTGAGTGTGGTGGCTCACACCTTTAACACGGGGGTGGGGGTTTGGGGGTGGCAGAGAGATGGCTCTGCAGTTAAGAACATGGCTGCTCTCGAAGAGGAACTGGCAGACACATAGCAGCTAAGAATCATCCCTAACTCCAGTTCTAGGGAATTTGATCCTCTCTTCTGACCTCCATGGGCACTGCACAACACAGGTGCACTTACATACATACAGACAATGCACTCATACACAAAGTAAAAATAAAAAAAAACAACAACCAAAAAACAGGCCGGGTGTGGCAACGCATGCCTTTAATCCTAGCACTTGGGAGACAGAGGCAGGCAGATCTCTGGGAGTTCAAAGCCAGCTTGGTCTACAGATTGAGCTCCAGGACAGCTGGGGCTACAGGGAGACCCTGTCTGGAAAAGACAAAAAAAACACAAAAACCAAAAAAAAAAAAAAAAGCCCCCAAAAAAACGAAAAACAAAAATAAAAAAATAAAAAAATAAAAAAATAAAAAAAAACCAAAATTCCAGAGCTCTGGAGGCAGAGGCAGATGGTGTTCTGTGAGATCAAAGCTAACTTGATTTACACAGCAAATTCCAGGCCAGCTAGGGCTACAGGGAGGAAAAAAGTAAATTCCTGGATCTACCTTTAACCCAAAGCACTATCATATATAATAAAAGAGAGGCTTTTTAGGACGTATTTCATTTGAGTGAAACAAAATAAGAAAAAGTGTGATCCATTCAAATAGTTTCCATTCCTGAATTACCTTTTTCTGTGCCCCATGTGACTGTAAAAATATCCCCACCTATCCACTGAGAGCAGGACCTACTTCGTGAAAAATTGGTCATCATGCAATCGGGTCAGTTGAATGTTAAAGCACCTTGAAAATAGTCTATAGCCTACATACTAAAATACTTTAAAAATAAATGCTTCAGTTTCTATGAGCTTTTCAATGTTAATCATATACAATTCTTTGTCAGTTCCTTGGGGACAAATACTTTCCTCTTGAGGGGATATATTATATATATATATATATATATATATATATTATGTCAGCAGGTATATCTGCAGTATTAAAATTATATGGGATGACCGACTAGGATTGAGTTTTAAATTGTTTCTTAAGGGAGAGAGACTGGGAGACAAATGGAGTAGAAGGAACAGAGATAAACTTTGGGCTGTTGATTGAATCTCGGTGTGAGATTTTGCTTGAGTGCTCCCTGGCAAGGGGACTGCCTTCTTGATGCCTTTTACTAATTAGACTCAGAACTGCTGTTTTTGTCTCAAGGCTCTTATTTAATGCATTGCTATTAAACCAGGCTTTTGTTTTCTCTAAATTTATTAACTAAATGAGATTTTAGCAACTTAAAATATTCTATAGTCCCTGAAGCTAAATTATGTAGCCAGTTTGAATTGACCATTAGAATCCATTTTTATGTTAAATTTTGCTGTCTTTACAGGTTCTGGTTTTACTTTGATGGCATGCCTTTTTCAACTTTGGAATTAAATGTCCTTTTAACCTACAATTTTTCTTTGGCCTGAGTATCAGTATAGTTAGCCGATCAGTTCTCTGATCTAAATTTCAGCTATGCAAAGTCAAAAGAATTTTTTCTTTCTTGAGATAGGGTCTCCCTATAGCCTTAACTGTGTACTTAAGTCTGGATTGTTTTTACTGAATTAAGGTACAGGTAGAAGCATTTAGAAATCATTTGATTGTGTAATTAGTTGTATTTTGCTTTTTTTTTTTTTTCTTCTTTTAAGTTATTGGTCCTGTGTATGATTTAAGCCCTTCAGAGAGACAAATTTTGTTTTGTTTTGTTTTGTTTGAAATTTGGTCTTGCTATAGCCTTGGTTGGGCTTGTGCTCATTTTCCCAGTGCTGAGGTTACATGCATACACCACTACACTCTACTTAAATAAAAATTTTGGGCACTTATTTTCGCTTAAAGTATGTTTATGATGGAGAAAATTGACTTCTATTTTAAAAATAAATTCCTGCATTCCTTAAAACTGATCTGTTTGTAAAGATTGTTAATTGTTCCCAAGGGGAAACTTCTTGAACAGTTTTGCTAATATTTGTTCTTCATGTACATTTAGGGGACCAAACATTGAGCATGTGTAGTGTTCAGAGACAAAAATATATGTGACTTTGAGTAGATTAATAAAGGCTATATTTTAGAAAGAAATGTTGCAGGCTCACTGTTTTGTATGTATATGTGTTTGATATATGAGTATTGTCATGTGCGGGTATGTGACTGCAGGTGTGCATGTGCAAACCCGAGGCTGACATATCTTCATCAGTTGGTCTCCACTTTATTTAATGAGGCAGGATCACCCTGCTGAACCCAGAGCTCACTGACTGGACCATGTACCCAGCTAGCCAGGGGATTCCCAGTCTTCACCTAGACTCTGGGATTACAGGTGGGCTACCTTACCCACAGGATATCAGTGGGTTCTGATGTTCCAAATTTATCCTCACATTGGTTCCACAAGTCAGTTCTCCACTGAGTTACTGGTATTAATGTATCACTACAAAAATAAAGAATACAAATACAAGCTAAATGCTTTGCCAAAACACCCCAGGTGCCATTTAAGTCCTTATTTCCCTTTGGAACTACTTTGCTCTCAGCACTGCTTTCTTCCAAGTTCCTCCTAGAACCGCCTGTTCTTACAGCATTCAACTGCTTTTCCAGTCCAAATTTCAAAAGTCTTCCATATTCCTCCAAAAACTCACAGAGTCAGGTTCTTCACAACCCGATCTCTGGTATCTACTTCAGAATTACTTTTCTGTTATTGTGATAAAAATACTGGGACGAAGTTATAGAAGAGTTTATTTAGCTCACAGTTATGGGGGTTAGAGTCCATCTTGTGGGGAGGCATGGCAAAAGGTGGTGGCTAGAGCAGAAAGCAGAGTGCTCACTTCTTCAAAGCACAAGAAGCAGAAATACCAGAAATCTGACAAGACTTAAGAACTCTCAAAGTGTACAATCCCAATCCCCACACAAACCTCCACACTCCCCCAGTCACGTGCTTCCTCCAGCAAGCTTGCACCTCTCAAAATAGCACCACCAACTAGAGGAAATAAATGTCCAAATGTTTGGATCCTGTGGGGGACATTCTCATTCAAACCCCCACACAAAATATTAAATTGTTTTCAAATTCTGTTAATCTAAAATGCAAGTTAAGTATACAACACTTGTGCTTGTGCAGACCCTATTTGAGGAGTTAATGTAAAACTGATATCAGCCTTACATAATGTTGATCACAAATAATAAAGGTAAAAGGATACCTGAGAAAGACTGGGGCAATCGCTTAATGGCAGAGCTCTATCCTACAATGTGCAAGGCCCTGAGTTCAGTTCCCAGCACTGCAAGTAAATAAAACATTCCCATGATGCACTGGAATTACCAGTAGTTGAAATGATAATGAAAAGTATGTGACTATTTGAACAAAACATGTGCTAAGCATAAAGAAATTCACTGGAGGACTAGGAAGATGACTCAGCAAGTAAAAGATTGCTACTGAGTCTCAGGACATGAATTCATGGTGGAAGGAGAAAGCAAACACCATTAAGTTGACCTCTGACCTTGTAGTGCTTCAAACCAACACACATAGACAAATAAATGCAATTTTTAAAGATATGTGGAATATACATAAGATCCTTTTACAATTCAAATATTAAGATAGAGAGATGGCTCAGTGGTTTAGAGCACACATTGATGTTGCAGCTGACCCAACTGTGGTTTCCAGCACGTGGGGAAGATCAACCTCCCATAACTCCCGCTCCAAAGATCTGGCACCTTCTGTATATATCTAATTCTATTTAACAAGCTATCCTAAGGCCTGACAGTCTTCTAAAACTGCTGGCCTGGGTTGAAGAAAGCAATTTTTGCAATTGGAATTTGAACTAGTCATAAACATATGTCTAGTGATTTGTCAATAAAAATATACATTTAGTAAGGTTTTGTTTTGGTTTGTTTTATTTTGTTTTGTTTTTGTCTTTTTGAGACAGGGTCTTCCTGTAGCTCCAGCTGTCCTGAAACTCACTATATAGACCAGACTGGCCTTAAACTCCCAGAGATCCACGTACCTCTGCCTCCCAAGTTCTGGGATTGAAGGCCTGCACCACCACACCCAGCCACATTTAGAAAGTTTTAGCATGCGTGCTGTTTAGTTATTGTCAACTTGAAACAAAAGTAGAAAGACCTGGGAGTGGTAATCTCAAACTGAGGAGATTTTTCCGGTCAGATTGGCTTGTATGCATGTCTGTTGGGCATTTTCTTGATTGCTAATTGCTTTGAGGGTGTTGCCACCCTAGGCAGATGGGCCTGAGCTGTTTAAGAAGGTAGCTGAAAACCAGGAAGCAAGACAGGAAGCTGCCTTCCACCTTGGCTTCCTGGAAGATGACCCATAAGATGAAACAGGGGCCCACCCTCCAGCAAGTTGCTGTGGTCAGTGTTTTATCTCAGAAGCATAGAAGTAAAGTAGGACAGTGTGACTTAACTTTTGAGAAAACTAAGTCAAAGTAGCTGGTGAACTACCTCAGAAAAAGGTATACATTCATGTGCTCACAAATTCTGTTTAGAACCCTGAAAATGTGTTGGAATACTTGGATAACAAGAATATTCTCAAAGCCATTAGATATTTTATTTTTTTAATTTTTTAAAAAATTATTTTTATGTGTATGAGTGTACTGTATGCATGTATGTTTGTGCACCTGTGTCGTGCAATGCCACGGAGGTCAGAAGAGGGTGTCGGATTCCCCTGGAACTGGAGTTAAAGACAGTTCTCAGCAGCCATGTGGGTGCTGGGAATCTAACCCGGGTCCTCTGCAAGAGCAGTCAGTGTTCTTAACCACTGAGCCATCTCTCCAGCCCCAAGCCATTAGATATTTTAAAGTGGGGACTCCAGTCTGGTTTTTTGATATAGATGTGTGTGTGTGTGTGTGTGTGTGTGTGTGTGTGTGTTTGTTTGAACAACACATTACAGTTGAGTCCCTGAAAAATTATACTGACCTCCTTGGAAAATCAGATTCCACTGTGCCCCCTTACACCCGTATCACCTCCAAAATGCCAATTATAATTTGGTTGACAGCGCAGAACACTGAGGTGTTCTTACTGCGCTGACCTTGGTGTTAAACATTTCCACTTGCATTGTGGTCACTCTGCTAAAAATAGCTTAACATGCTGCCTCAAAATTCACATGAAACCTTGGTTTTTGCTGACATCTGCTGGTATCTCCTTGCAAATAAACTTCATTTCTAAATTAAGTTCAAAACATAATTACATAATACCGATGAAGTAAAGACAGAAAGATAATAGTAATCCCCAAAGTAAATTAGTTTTGTTTTGTTTTCTTTTGGTTGGTTGGTTGTTGTTTCTTTGTTGTTCTTTTTTATTTTATTTATTTTTGTATGTGTATGAATGTACTGTCTGCATGTAGGTTGGTGCACCCATGTCATGCAATGCCGCGGAGATCAGAAGAGGGTGTCAGATTCCTCTGGAACTGGAGTTAAAGACAGTTATCAGCTGCCATGTGGGGGCTGGGGATCAAACCTGGCTCCTCTGTAAGAGCAGTTGTCGCTCTTAACCACTAGGCCATCTCTCCAGCCCTGTTTCTTTGTTTTGAGGTTGTGTCTCATTCTAGTCTAGACTGGCCTGAAATTTGTGATCCTCCTGGCTGCCTCCCATGTGCTTGGATTACAGACAGGTAGCACCACTCCCAGCACTTCTTTTTGTAGCACTCTTAAATCTGGCCCAGCAGCAGTCAGCACTACTGGGTTTTATTTTTAGGAATATGAATGAAGATACATAAAGATACACAGACAATTCTGGGTTTCTTTCTATTTCTTTTTATAAAGTGGAAGTACTTAAAGAAATAATGCTTTTAAAATTTATTTTATTTTTTAGAAATCTACACCACAGAACAGTTTGAAAGGTAAAAGTATAGACTCTCTGAGCATAGGCCTTGATCCTTGTAATTTCTTTTTTTTTATTTATTTCTGTATGTGGATCAATGTACTGTCTGCATGCAGGTTTGTGCACCCGTGTCGTGCAATGCCGTGGAGGTCAGAAGAGGGTGTCGGAACACCCTGGAACTGGAGTTCTCCTGGAATTGGAGTTTCAGACGGTTCTTGGCCGCCATGTGGGTGCTGGGGATCAAACCCGGTTCCTCTGTAAGAGCGGTCGGCGCTCTTAACTGCTAGGCCATCTCTCCAGCCTGAATCCTTGTAATTTCTAATGGTATGGTGAAGAGTGGTGTAATATCTTATCAAGATAATATGACTTCTAGAAATTAATGGAAAATTACCAAAGGAGATTTTTTTTTGAGACATGGTCTCCCTATAGCCCCAGCTGGCCTGGAACTCACGCTGTAGACCAGGCTGGCCTTGAACTTGGAGATCCGGCTGCCTCTGCCTCCCAAGAGCTAGGATTAAAGGTGTATGCCACCACGCCCAGTTTAAAGGTGGTCCTTAGCTGCCATGTGGGTGCTGGGAATCAAACCCAGGTCCTCTGCCAGAGCAGTCTGTGCTCTTAAACGCTGAGCTATCTCTCCAGCCCCTGAAAGATTATTAACTCAATTGGAATTAGAATATATCTGTAAATGCAAAATAGTAATTTCAAAATACATGCAAAAGCCTGGCATGGTGGCACACGCCTTTAATCATAGCACTTGGGAGGCAGAGGCAGGCGGATCTTTGTCAGTTCAAGGCCAGCCTGGTCTACAGAGTGAATTCCAGGAGAGCTGGGGCTACAGGGAGACCCTGTCTGGAAAAGACCAAAACAAGACAAAACAAAACAAAGACAAAACAAATGGAAAATATTTAAGTCACATTACTTGAAACCTGGAGCAAATAAATGATATCTTATTTTAAAAAAGTCAACAGGGGCAGAAATATGGCTCTGCGAATAAAAGCCTTGCCCCAAAAACCTGGTGACCTAGGTTCACTAATGTGGAAGAAGAGAACCAAATCCTCCACACACATGACATACACAGAGTCCACTCAAACACACATCCATCACTTGCACACAATTTTCTTATGCTAAAAACAATGATTAGATACTTACTGCATCCGGACTGGAGAGATGGCCTAGCGGTAAAGAGTGCTGACTGCTTTTTCAGAGGACCTGTGTTCAATTCCCAGCACCCACATGGCGGCTGAGAACCGTCTTTGATTCCAGTCCCAGGGGAATCCAACGCCCTCTTCCGACCTCCTTGGCATTGCATGACACGGGTGTACCAACCTACATGGAGGCAGTATATTCATACATGTGAAAAATAAATTAATTTAAAAAAAGAAACTGCATTTGCTTCCCACCACTCTAACAAATACCAACAACAATCAAGTTACAAAGCAAAAAATTTCTATTGGCTCACAGGCTCACAGCTTCTGGTCTGTGGTGCAGCAACACTTTGTGAAAGGGGCACGTGATGAAAAAGAGTCACCCCCTCCAGAAAGCAAGAGAGAAAGGAAGGGACAATGGTCCAACTGCCCACATAAACAAATCCTCCCAGTGACCCACAACCCTCTCCCCACTACGTTTCTGCCTCAAAGTTTCCACTACCTTCCCACATAACCAATTTAGAGACCAGTCCTTTAGTACTTTGGGCCTGTTAGATATATTTCAGATCTAATTAGCAAATCTGTTTCTTTTTTTTTAATTTTTTAATTTTATTTATTTCTGTATGTGTATCAATGTACTGTCTGCATGCAGGTCTGTGCACCCGTGTCGTGCAATGCCGCGGAGGTCAGAAGAGGGTCTCGAATTCCCCTGGAACTGGAGTTCTCCTGGAATTGTTGTTTCAGATGTTTCTCGGCTGCCATGTGGGTGCTGGGGATTGAACCCGGGTCCTCTGTAAGAGCGGCCGGCGCTCTTAACCGCTAGGCCATCTCTCCAGCCCCACAAATCTGTTTCTTAAGCAATGGCCATAATCTACCTAGACTCTTTTTTTCTGACATCAATGCACTTATTAAAACTAGAATATTTTTGAACATTATTATAACTAACAACAAACATTTCAGGCCTCCACCCAACTTTAGCAAGTAGGAAATAAAGTTTTAGGTTTCTAATTTTCATTGTAAGCCTATTGAGTAATACACTTTGGGGTGGTTGCTTCATTATTTTGTTGTTGTTTTCGTTTGGATTTTGTTGTTATTGATATGGGGGTCTCACTGCGTAGCCCTGGCTGGCCTGGAGCTTTCTGTGTAGAACCGGCTATCCTCCAACTCATAGAGATCCACTTGCCTCTGCCTCTTGAATATTAGGATTAAAGATTGAGCTACCTACCACTCCCAGCTTTTTTCTTCTTCTCCTTTTTTTTTGAGTCCTTTTACAGCGGCACATTTTGAAGTGAGGGTATATTTCCTTTGAAAGAAATAAAGTAAAAGCCAGGCTGGTTGCAGAGCCCCAGGACAATTGTCTTATCAAGAGAAAATTTACATAAAATCAAGATAAACTCTGGGCTGGGAAATGCCTTGGTCTATCAAGTGCCTGCTGAACAAGTATGAGATTCTGAGTTTGTATCACCAGCACCTGTGCAAAAATTGTTTGTAGGTGAGGTGGGGTAGTGTTTGGGGGCTGGAGATTGGTGGCCAGCCCATCTAGCCAATTAGTGAGAGACCTGTCTGAAAGATAGTGGAAGGCAGTTGAGGAAGATACCAGCTATGGATATCCAGCCTTCACATGAACACACACACACACACACACACACACACACACAAACACACACGAACACACACAAGACAAAATTATTCAGAATGAAAATAAAATACAAGTCCATGCCAGGTGTGGTGGTGCATGCTTTAATCCCAGCACTCAGCAGGCAGAGGCAGGCAGATGTCTGTGATTTCAAGGCTAGCTTGGTCTATGTAGGGAGCTCCAGGACAGCAGGGAATAAATGGAGACCCTGTCTCAAAAAGACCAGAAAAAAGAAAGAAAGAAAGTAAGAAAGAAAGAAAGAAAGAAAGAAAGAAAGAAAGAAAGAAAGAAAATACAAGCCCTATCAATATCTTTGTTATCAGGAATTTGAGGAATTTGAGAAATCCAAATTATTAGACTTTATTATCTTAAATTCTACCTCAGATTTATAAAATCATTTACAGATATTTGAAATTTAAATTGGTTGTTAAGCGACATGTTTACCCGACAGCGGTACTACTTCTATTATTCAAACATAGTCTGTAAGGTCTGAATTTAATCCAAATTTTATTTTTACTTTGAGAGTGGCATAATAATTCAGGCATGTTCAGTGAATTGTGGTATTATTGCTATTTTAAAACATAACAGTATGGGCTAGAGAGATGACTCAGTGGTTAAGAGAACCGGCTGTTCTTTCAGAAAGCCAGGTTCAAATACCACAACCCACACAGCAGCTAACTTCTGTCCATAACTCCAGTTCTATGGGATCAGACTCCCTCTTCTGTACTCCATTGGTATTGTACAACATGGGAACACTTACATACATGAAGGCAATACGTGCATACACGTAAAATAAAAATAACAAAAATATAGCTGTGTGTGCCACAAGCCTTTAATCCCAGCACTTGGGAGGCAGAGGCAGGTGGATCTCTGTGAGTTCAGGGGCCTCCTGGTCTACATAGTGAGCTCCAGGCCAGCTGGGACTAAAGGGAGTCCCTGTATCAAAAAGTCAAAAAATAATTTAATAATAATAAATAAATAATAACACCAGGCTTTTCACCATATTTCGTCTCTGGGATTAGGACAGGAATTCCAGCCCTTGTACCTGCTGAGATCATTAAAACCTGAAAAGTCCTTGGTCATCTCTTTGGGTCTATGAGTGCTCCCACTCTACTTGACTCTGGACTACTCTGGTGAGCTAGTTAGAAACTATTCACCCTTTCAGAATTTCCAAACTCAACATTTCTGGTTGTGATTGTCCACCTGACATACTAGACTGGACTGGAATCACCCTGTCCCTCTAATAAAAAAAAAATTTATGTGGGAACGTGAAGCACAGATCAAGTATTCATACCTGATGAACGATCAACTGACTATGACACCAATACAAACAAAACCAAACATCTACTTAACAAAGGCAGTCTAGAATTTCATATTAGGCATATAATTAGAAAAAAAAGAAGCTTGTAAAAACTCAAATAACATGAAAAACCAAGATAAAGTGATCCTACCAAATCCCACCAGTCCTATACAAGTATTCTGCAATGATAAATATCCAGAGGGAACTCAGGACACAGAATTTGAAAGAACAATCATAAACACGATCCAAGAATTCAAGGACTTTAAAGAACACACTGCTCGCCTGTTGGCACACACCTTTAATCCCAGCACTCGGGAGGCAGAGGCAGGTGGATCTCTGTGAGTTCAAGGACAGTCTGGTCTACACAGTGAGTTCCAGGACAGCTGGAGCTGCAGGGTGACCCTGTCTCAAAAAGATGAAACACACACACACACACAAACACACACACACACACACACACACACACACACACACACAGAATCAAGGAACTCATTGAAGCTCAAGGAAATGTAAATCTACAGCTGAAACAAATGACAAAGATAGTTCAGGATTTGAAACGTGAATGCACGAAAGAGAGAAATATTGAAGAAAACCCAAGCTGGGATGAAATGGAATTGAAAAACTCAATAAACCAATTAGAAAAGATAGGAAAAAAATCTTACCAGAGAATGAATCAAATGAAAACAGAATAATAACACTTGATTATAAAGTTGGAAAAATGGCCTGCTAAAGTAAAGAATATGGGAAAAATTTAAAAACACAAGAATGGAATATGCAGAAGCCACAGAAAGCCATGAAAACAACCCACAAATCTTTGAATTATAGGTGTATAAGAAGATGAATCATAGTTAACCAGATATTCAACAGGATTATAAAAGAAATTATGCTAAGTGAACTAACACAGTCTCAGAAAAACAAATGATGAATGGTATTCCTCATTTGTGGACGCTAGCACCAAATTCCTAGTTGAAAGGCAAGCTGAGCAACATTATTGTTATATTTCTTTTTTATCTGAAAGCAACTGTGTTATTATAATGTGAATCCCGTAATGGGCTCTAGAATTAACTTCCCACTTGTTTTCACATTTCTTAATTGTGGTATATAGGTGGAGGGTATGTATTCATATTTTAGAGTGATATAAAATTAAAGGGAAAATGTGAATTTCTAAAACTATTTTGGAATTAACAGTTTATTTTCAGAGGTCATAATTTTGGTATATATGTGACATTTATATAGGCATATTTTGGAGCAATAGAAATGGGAGGGAACAACAACGATGCAAGGTAAGGACTGGGTCAAAGAACTGACTGAAACAGTTAACCTGCCCCAAGCAAAAAACCTCTGCAGAGAAAAACTTTAGAAAGATTGAGAAGCTGAGTGTGATGGTGCACAACTTCAATCCCAGCACTCGGGAGGTAGAAGCAGGTGGATCTCTGTGAGTTCAAGGCCAGCCTGGCCCACACAGCAAGCTCCAAGCCAGCTGAGACTAAAGGGAGACCCTGTTTCAAAAAGACCAAAGGAAAGGAGAATGTGTCTAAATTGGACTGAGAAATGATGTATGAAATACAGAAAACATCAATAAAAATATTTGATAAAAAATTAAATGGAAAAAAAAGAAACTTCTCTAAATTAAGGCAAGGCACACCCATGTAAGTTCAAGAAGCACAAAGAACATCAAATATAGGATCAGAAAAGAAACTCATTGTGGTGGTTTGAATTAAAATGTCCCCCCATAGGCTTCAAGTATTCAGACATTTTGTTCCCAGTTGGTGGCTCTATTTTGGGAAATCTTAGAAGGTGTGGCCATGTTGGAGGAAGTACATCACTCGGGGCAGGTTTAGAGAGTTCAACAAGCCTGCAGTCTCCAGTTGCTCTCCCTTGGCTTCCTGTGCTCATTGGAAGATTTTAACCTCGGTCTTCTGCTCCAGCACCTGCGGCCATGCCTCCCCACCACAATGGACTCTAATTCCCTGGAACCATCAATGGTAAGCTCAAATAAACTCTTCCTTTCATAAATTTCCTCAGTCAGGGTGGTTTTATAATAGCAAAAAAAAGTAACTATACCAAGAAATACTAGCAGAGAAGTTGGCCCATCTAAACATTAAAAGGAAAAAAAGCCTCAGACTGCTACAGACATCAAACATCTCTGTGGATACTATTTGTCACAACTGTTTATAATGAATCCTAATGAACCTTACCTTCTAGGTGTCACAAAGTTCTAATATGAGAGACTTTCTTACCTCCTTTTCATAGAACAAAGAAAAATATGATGGTAGCGAAGTCATTCTCTAAGTGTAAATTAGAGCCGACTGTTATCAAGGTAATCTCTTATAAGACTGGTAAAACTGCTTTTTTGTTTTTTGGTCTTTTTGAGACAGGCTCTCCCTGTAGCCCCAGCTGTCCGGGAACTCACTCTATAGACCAGGCTGGCCTTGAACTCACAATGATCCACCTGCCTCTGCCTCTCAAGTTCTAGGATTAAAGGTGTAGGTCACCATGCCCAGAAAACTGCTTTCTTTAATTGACTAATAGACATAGGAACTAAAAAAAGGATTATTCTCTATCCAGAACCAAATATAATACTAAAATCTCTTTAAGCTGTGCATCTAAGCAAAATCTGATATCAGCAAATGATTATTCTTCCAAGGGGATGTTGGCCAGGGGATCCAAGCCCCCACCTCCCCAAAAAAGGTAAAGGCTTCTTGCCTGTAAACTGGGATACCTGCAATAAGAGAGGCAATAAAACCCCGCTGTCAAAGACCTGGTGAAAGCATGGGAAGATGTATTGAGACTGCACTTGCAAGTGTACAGTTGGTCTCTGGAATACCAGAGAGTGTAACCATAGGCCACTAAACCAATAATGCAAACACTGGTCTCCTTGAGTCAAGCAAGACTCCTCTGTTGGCATCAGCTACAACTCACCTGGCTGGAAATACTGTGCAGCAGTAGCAGCCATATGTCTCTATATCCTAAATCGAATTGGCTATTAGCCAGAGAAAGTAGACTGTTTTGCTTCTCGTCCACCTGTGCCCCTTTTCTAAGCCTAGGGAACAGTCTGCAGAAGAGGTGGCATGTTAGAATATAAGGGCTGAGATTGGGGTGAATGTTGAAACTACAGCAATATAGACTGGACACTTATTTGATCAACTTGAATGTACAAAGAGGCCACTGTAGGTGGATGGGGGGAGACTTTGACTGTGTGGGTTTGGGCACAACTGCTTGCAGATTTGTTTTACATGAAGGATGCTTGTACTCACAACTTATTGTTAAAAATGAAATAAATGAAAGCATTAAAAAAGTATATTATAGTAAAAATAGTAAATATACTAAACAAAGAGAGGGCATTGAAAGCTGCAACAGTTAAACAAATTACATATAATGAAAACCCAGTCAGAATTACAGCTGACTTTTTTTTTGGTCTTTTTGGAACAAGGTCTCCCTGTAGCCCCAGCTGGCCTGGAACTCACTCTGTAGACCAGGCTGGCCTTATAGATCCACCTGCCTCCTCCCCCCACCCCAGAGTGCTAGGATTAAAGGCATGTGCTACCATGCCCAACTTAAAGAAGACTTAAATAGTTCTTAGCCACTGCGTGGGTGCTGGGAATAAAACATGGGTCCTCTGCAAGAGCAGTCAGTGCTCTTAACCACTGATCCATCTCTCCAGCCCCTACAGCTGACTTTTTAATACACACTTTAAAAAGTCATAGAGGATAGAGCAATCTATTTCAACTTCTAAATGACCATAGATGTAAATCCAGATTTTATTCAGCAAAAGCATCTATCACAGTATGAGAAAGAAAAATTGTTGATGGTACAAATAGATTGAAAGAATTCATGTCCATCAACAGCCCTACAGAGAATACTTAAAGCAATACAATGATTGAAGAAAGAAATAACCATAACTTTGAGGTGATGGAAAGAATAAAATGAAGGTATAATTAAAGAAAAACAAAATATGATGATAAACACAAATAGAAATAAAATTACAGCAGCCAATATAATTTTTCAATAATAAATCTAAACATCATTGTCCTCAATTCTCCAGTCAAAAGATACAGACTAGTTGAACAGATTGAGAAAGAATATCCAGCCAGGCATGGTGGCACATGCCTTTAATGCTAGCACTTGGGAGGCAGAGGTAGGTGGATCTCTATGTGTTCAAATCCAGCCTGGTCTACAGAGTGAGTTCCAGGACAGCTGGGGCAACAAGGAGACCTTGTCACCAAAAAGGAAACAATATCCATCTTTTTGTTGTCTACAAGAATCTCATCTCATCTTCAAGGACATGCAGAACCTTAGAGTGAAAGGATGGAAAAAGTATTCCAAAAAATGTCATGAGGAAACAAGTAGGCATTATTATCATAATATCAGACAGAATTCAACTAAAATTAATCAGAAGAGATAAAGAAGGTCACTTCATTTTGACTGAGGGCACAACTGATGAAGAACACATTTCAGTCATGAACATATAAGCACCTATAGGGAAATCCAGCTCGAATTGCAGGCAGGCTAGCATGTCTCAGAGCACCATGTAGCCGAGGGTCTGGCCCAGCCCCAAGTAGGAGCACGTAGCATGGCTTAGGCCCATGATGCTGGGTGAGGCAAGATGTGCAGTGGTGGGGATTGAGGGACTTATGATTGCCTCTGAGAACTGACATAATTTATTTTATGAAAGCAGGCTGTAGCAAGGAATAAATTTGAATTTCATAGTAACATCATCATGGAACTCCCGGCCGCTGTTTTTGTTAATTATCACTCACATAGGGGCTAAGGTAAGCCTGCATTTCATTCAGGTGGCCAGCGGGTTGTAAAGAGATTCCTTTGCAGATCACCAATCTGGGTAGCTGGTGTTGTGAGTGGGTATTGGCTGAAGGGAGGCCATCATCCTGAAATTCCTGTTCAGGCTCTGTGCAGGTGAGAAGTCATGGCCAAGTGTGGAACACGTGTCTCGTGGGTCCAGGCTAAGGACCTGGGTTGAAAGTATCAACCAGGCCGGGTTACGGGAAGTAGCCAGCTGGCCTCTGAGCCTAGGGTTCAACTCCCCACAGTATCCGCAAAGTGGGCACTGTGTCCCCATCTCCCTTAGCAGGGCCCCGTGGTCCCTGTTCAGCATAAAAAGAAAGCTTCCTACAAGCACCAATCTCGGATGCACCCACTTTTATAAAAATGAGTTCTCTGGACTTTAAGATACTGATTAATCCAAAATCAGTAATAATAAATAACATTAGTACACAGCTTCTGCCATGGTCAGATCATCTAGGCAAAGAACAAACAGAGGAGCATTCAAAATAAGTAATAGCATATATCAAATGGCCCAAACAGACATCTACTGAATATTCTACCTAAGCACCAAAGAATACACATTCTACTCAGCATCACATGGAAGTTTCTCTAAAATAGACCACATATTGGGGCACAAAATACACTTTGAGAAAGAAAAATTGAAATAATTTCATGTATTCTGTTGGACCACAATGTGATATATGTTAAAATAAAAAACAAAAGTAACTCTAGTAACTACACAAATTGGCGAATATTTAATAACCCCTAATGAATGTTGAATAGGTCAAAGAAGAAATCAAGAAAGAAATAAAAATATACCTGAAAATAAATTCAAGACACAACACAACAAAACCTCTGAAATACATTAAAATCAGTCTTAAGTGAGAAGCTTAAAGCTCTAAGCACCTTTGTTTAAAAATCAGAGAGCACAAATAAATCAATTAATACAACTCACAAATCTGGAAAAAAACAAACAAAATCCAATTCAAGCAGATGAGAAGAAATAGTAAGAATCAGAGAACCAAGTTCATGAACTAGAAACAGAAAACAATACAGAGAATTAATGAATCAAAGATCTTGTTCTTTGAAAAGATAAAGAAAATAAACAGTCTCAGTGCACCTAACTGAAAGAAAGAATGAGTGTGGTGTGGACATTTTTCCGAAAGAAGGACTGACATCAAATGAAGTGCTCAAGGTTATAAACTTGACTTGTTGTCCTTCTGAGGGAAAGGTGGAGACAGGGATCCAGCAGCCCCTCCCAACCAGACAGCTCACCTTGTCTGTATAAGGGGGAGAAGCTAAGGGCATAAAGGCACGTGATGCACAGGGTGTGGGGGGGGGGGGGCGGGTGACTCCCCCACCCTCCCACCCCCAAGTCCCAATCTTGGGTGGAAGTAACAGTGTGATATAGTTGAACAAATAATTTCTCCCTAAAGCCTTTTAGTTCCAAAGGGAGACATACAGGTTTAAGGGACAGGGAACATGTACAAGGCTCTAATGGACCAAGCCTCACTCTTTGATATGCTTACAACCCACAGTAGGAGGGTCTTCAAACCTCTGGAGGGAACTGTCACTAGAACATTCTTACCATTCTTCACTTTGTTTCTCCCTCTCCCATGCAAGACCTGACCTAAGGGAAGCCAGTTTTTGTCTTGGACAGAAGTTTTACAAGTTGACCAAACGATTACAGAAACACTGCCCAAATGATAACAGTGCAGAACTCAGAGAGTCAATGCCTGTCAAGAAGTTCAACAAGGATAAAGGAAAGGAATTCAACACTGTATAAGAAGAAATGACAGGGTAGCTGTGGTATGATGGAGGAACTCTAGAGTTCTGTGCCAAACACTCTGGAAGGAACTTCAGTGCTGGAGCTAATGCATTGACGAGAACTCTCAGATTAAAGCATAAGTTGTAGTTTAAAAGTACTCACATTCAATGAAACCAGGCTACAAAGTCAAGATCCTGATCATTTCCATATGCCTCCTTGGAACATGCACACCAGTGGTTAAATAGGTTTATTTTAGCTTAAAGTTTCAGAGGAAGAGTCCAGAATGGCTGGGAGGGGCTGGGAGCTAGTGGACAAAGCAGGAGGCTGAGAGGTCAGAGCTTTAACTGCAGACATGAAACAGAAAAGGAGAACTGGAAGTGGGGCAAGGCTATGAACGCTCAAACCTGCCTCCAGTGATGAACTTCCTCCAGCAAGGTTGCACTTCCCAAACCTCCTCAACGGCACCAACAACTGGGGAACAAACATCCTACCTGAGCCTATAAAGGCTAGGGAGTGGAATGTGGTGGCTTGAAATAAGAAATGTCCCCATAGATCAAGTATTGCCCCCTTGCTCTCTAGTTGGTGCTGCCGTGGGAAGGTTTAGGAGCTGTGATCTTGCTGGAGAAGTATGTCACTGGAGTTGTACTTTGAGAGTTCACAACCTCACCCCACTTGCAGTTCTCTTTCTGCTTCCCATTGACAGTTGAAGATGTGACTTCTCAATTCCTTGATCTTGCCACTGTACTTGTGGCTGCTACCATGCCTCCTTGACGTGATGAACTTTTATTCCTCTTGAACTATAAACACAAATAAATTCTTGCTTCTATAATTTGCCTTGGTTACGATATTTTATCACAGCAGCAGAAAAATTAACTAATACAATATCCAATTATGCATCAGCATAATATTTTAAATAGGAAATTTTCTTTCAGAGTTTACTAGAGAACATAAATTTGCCTTAGTGTACATCACCTAAAACCAGTTCAGACCTGATTGGCCTTTCTATTCTTCATACCAGATAAAATAAGAATATACTTGAGGGCTGGACAGATAGCCTAGCGGTTAAGAGCAATGTCTGCTCTTGCAGAGGACCCAGGATTGATCCCAGCACCCACATGGCAGCTGAGAACAGTCTGTAACTCCGATTCAAGGAGAACTCAAGTTCCAGGGGAATCTGAGACCCTCTTCTGATCTCCGCAACATTGCAAGGCACGGGTGCACATACCTACATGCAGACAGTACATTCATACACATACAAACATAAATAAAATTTAAAAAGAATATACTTGAAAAGAAACTGCCTAAGTTTGATTATTACTAGGAGCAGAGAATTGTATACTACTGTTCAGAGATGGGAGCACGTGTAGCCCAATGCAGGTAGAGGAGGGTGTATGGAATGCTGAGCTCATCAGGTACATTGTTTGGAGATGAGTGTGAGTATAGCAGGCTCAGGAGAAGGAACTAGGTTTCCAAGTGCATTATTACAAACTAGTTGCTGTAGAGAACCAACACCAGATTAGGGCTCCAGCCTAAACCATCTCTTTTGATTTCTTATATCAGGGACAGAAAATTTGTATTTCTAGCAAGTTTATGGAGGAAGTTTGAGATTATTTACTTTAGAAATCACACTTAAGGGCTAGATATATGGCTAAGTATTTAACAGTGCCGACTGCTCTTCCAGAGGACCTTGGTTCGATTCCCAGCACCCACATGGTTGGTAAGAACCATCTTTAACTCCAGTTCCAAGGGAATCTGATTCCTTCTTCTGACCTCTGCAGCATTGCATGACATGGGTGCAGGAACCTACATGCAGACAGTACACTCATACACATAAAATAATAAATAAATAAATACATAAATAAATAAATAAATAAATAAATAAATAAAAATTAAAAAAAATCACACTTGAAAAAGTGTTGCTTTAACCTAGAAATAAGATAGGGGTTCAAAATGAAAGCCCTGCCCAATATTTTGCTGATGAAAGGGAACCCTTCCTGTCTCCACTGCACATATACCAATCTTAAATTGATTTTGGAGAAACTCCACCAGAATTTCTGAAGCAGATAGGACACCAACCAGAGCATCCAACATCCTGGCCCTGCAGAAACCAGAACAGAGGCAGCAGGAATTCATGACATCCCTTCTTTTGAAGAATGCCAGCCTTCTTCACATGTTCAGTTCTCACCATGGTTGCTCACCTGTATTGCTAGCAGATATGGACAGCTTCCTCAGTATCCAGACTTGGCTCATTCAGCTGCACTGTTGATATCTCTTACTCTACGGCCTCACCTTCCTGAGGAAGGACGAAAAGTGAGGATGGATCACATCTATATACCCTTGCATGAGGTCTTCTGAGGCTGACAGGATCATAGTATTGTGTAGACAGGGAAGACATGATTTGCGGTTCCTTTATGATGGGTGGAACATCCTCAGCCTAGGATCTTCTCACCTTGATTTCATGAGTATCCTCTGGGAAAGGATGTGAGAAGCTCAATACTGTGTTGGATTAATTTCTTGCCTATGGAGCCAGGGAGCTTCAGCTTAATAATATTAGTGGACTGAATCTGAAATTGGCCTTCAGCCAGCAAAATCTAGCTGTGTACTTGACCTACGAAGGGACCCATGTTTTCTCTGTCTTCATTTGATCTCAGAACCAGGCTTTGTCTCCCACAGTTCCTAGAGCTAGAAACCAGAAAGTGTTCATTGCTATAAGTTGATCTCACTGTGTCGTAGGGGCTCAACAGCTGCGCAGCTGCACTACTAAGAATCCTCCCTATGGGGCAGCACATCCGTATCATACGCTCACCTCTCACTGTGACTGAAGACAGTAGGCCCCTTCTTCTCCTGGCCCTCAATAAATGGCAAGGCCTCCTCCACTCCTGGCATGCAGAAAGGAGGAAAGACATCATGGTTTGAATTGGGCCATTCAGTTGATGAAGGCTTCTTTACAAGTTAAAAATGGATTACTTGGGGAACTCTGTCCAAAAATAGTTAATTGTATGGTACCCTGAACTGTCTCAGAGTCTTCTAAGATTCAGGAATAAAATGCTTCATGCCTCCCATGTGTGGATGTGAATACGAAGGTGTGGGAGTGGACCACTGTCACAGAAGTGCCCCGATTGCTACATAGCAAACAAGTCTAGCGCAATTCTGTTTGGCTGTAGATTTAAGGTAAGGCATCTGCAGTCCACCATCTACTTACCCAAGAGCTAGAAAGCCAAACAATCCTCTCCCCTTCAGCATCCTCTGAAAAATGATTCCAACGCACAGTTCCCAGAGACAGGCGGAAGGATGAAGCACGATGGGAAGAAAGGGCTCTGTCCTACCAGAGGGTCAAGTTTGCTGCCTGATTGCATTATTTTGGGACACTCAAACCTCAAAGGGCCATCCTAGGCTCTCACCTCCACTCTCAAAGTGAGGCATGAACATCTCCAAAATAGTTCTGAGACCCAAGTCTCCAGAAGTTCAAGTATGTGGAAGGGATATTTCCTGAAAATGAGCACTGAGACACTCTCTAAGATACAGGAAACTCGCAAAAGCTTCTCGATCCCTGAAGTACCTGGATGCAGATGTGGAAACAGTCATTTGCTTGGGGCCTCTCTCTTCTGGTTCAGGACCACTTACAAAATGATACACACAGGCTGGGTTATCCCACACTATCTGTATGGCTGGGTGGAGCTTCTGTAGTGACTCCCTGTTCTCATCTGAGCTCAGAAAGATACATGGCCCCTCCTCTCTGCAAACATCAAATGGCTCCTATGAACAGAGCTCTAGGACAATGAGGGAAGGGCTCGTGTACAACAATGTCCCAACATTTGTGGAATCTTCATAATACTGGCTGAACTATGGGTCCTGTGTTCCCAGCAGAGTTTCTTCCTCTCCTCACTGAATCCCCTAATGGTGGTGCCTAAGGACCAGCTGATGCACTGGCACCCACACTTCAATGTGGATGAAGTACCAGATATTGAACCAGCTGACTTGCCCCAGCCTCCTACCACAGGGAAGCTCAGCCGTGCTCAAGAGGTGCTGGCTTATGCCCTTAGCCTGATGTCACCAAAGATGGAGAAGGCCTTGCAATAATCTGGCCTTGTTCTGGACTGAGCCTGTTAGCCCTGAGTCCCTGATCCCAGCACTGCCAGCCACTCCACCTGCCACCCCGCCTGCTGTATCTCCCATTGTCCTGAAAGGTGTGTCCCAGGCCCTGTAGGAATGAATATGGGCCATGGAGGCCCAGAAGCAGCTGGCACAGATACTGTGGTACCTGGAGCAGGAGCTGCACCTTCATCTGCTAGAGCACCTGTCAGATCTGGCTTGAGTGCTGCGTGGTGACTCTGTGTCTGAGCATAAGCCAGCACTTACCATGGAGGTGGTCTGCGCCAGGATGGTGGACAGCTACAAGCTACCCTGAGCCCAGGGGAGATGGAGAAACACCTGCTGCTCCTGTCTGAGCTGCTGCCAGACTGGCTGAGCCTGCACTGCATCCACACTGACACCTACATCAAGCTGGAAAAGGCTATTGACCTGCATGGCATCACTGTGAGGATGGCTCACCAGGCCCATGCTGAGGGGTTGTGAGTAGTCTGTTCCCTTCATCAGCAGAGCACTTGGGCTTCCCTGCCCATGCCACAGGCCTGAGGGCCTTCCACCAGGGGAGTAGCTATTGTCTCCATGGGTCTCACACAGTATGCTGGTGCTGAACTAGCTTCTAGGGCTTTGGGACACCAGAGCCAGACCAGCATTTGGAAGTGTGAGGAACGTGGACTGGGAAAATGCCACTTGATGGGGATCCATCCCACAAGCTACCCAAGGCTGGATCTACGTACTGTCAAAACCAAGGTAAAGGACCAGGGAATCCCTGGGCCAGCCCACAGTCCTCTTCCTCAGTGTTCAGGGAAGCTGTTCTACCTTGCTCAAAGCTATGGGAACCACACAAAGAACTTGGAGTTCTGGCCGGATTTTACAAGGATGAGGTTCTGTCTGAAAGGGCAGAATGAGACTGGGGCCTCTCCTGTATAAAATGAAGGTAAGTTTGATTTTCTAGTTTTGGAGGTGAAAAAAGTTTGTGAAAATTAAGCTAATTTTAAACCATTTCAGTCAAGCCCTGTATACAAATATGTGTAATCTTGAAATTTTTAGAAAAATGCCAAGGCTTTTTATAAAGCTGAGTTGTCAGACTTATAAATAATGGTACTACCCAGATCTTTCTGCTTTACTGAAAAAAAATTCTGAGGGGAGGGGTTAATAATCAAAATCCACAGTGGAAACACACACACACATACACACACACACACACACATACACACACACACACACACACACCCCACTCTCTGAGTCCCAGAAGAACCCAGTTTTTAATTATAATTATATAATTGAAAACTTCTAGAAGCTTTATAATTTATACAAGTGCCCTATTAAATTTTCAACTTGCGGTTCTTGCTTTGAAATACACAGGACAAGTGAGGTAGTTTTCAAACATCAAGCTGAATTCCATGAGGGGTTATTTGGCTTGTGATTCCTTCTGGGGGTCTTTATTCGAGTGCGATGAGCCTTCAGAACTATCACAGCATCATCCACCTTGGAACAGAGATTTGGGTACTCCAGCATGTGAAGCAGGTCCAAGTTACCACTTCCAGCAACATTCCTGTAATCTTTCCAACAAGGTGCAGTTTTTGGATAACTGGAAACAAGCATTGCCCTAGCATCTGCTTGTCCTGGGGAGGTGCTGCAGTCTGCATACATAAAGTCAAGGATTCCTGCCCCTGTACATGGACTGCAGGCTGGGGCTCCTGCAGTGTCTGTAAGGCAGCATGAGGGCTGTGGACACTGGAAGCATACTTGTATCGTGCCACACCCCAAAGGGCAGCAGCATCAGCTACAGCAGTTGGCACAAGGTTCCACACAGCTGTGGGATCATGTCTAGACTGGCAGCTGTCAGTCAGCAGTTGCTGTGCTATATCAGCCTCACCAAAGTCCATAGCCATGTGGTCCTGGTACTCAGCCCTGACTCTGAGTGGTAGGAGGAAGTCCAGGAGAGACCAGAGCATTACCAGTTGAAGCCAGATGGTGAAGAGCTGGACAAGGCCCAGACTGGCCCACAGAGCTTGACATTCCTTGGAATTCCTGAGGTCTCCTGCCTTGCTGCCAGTGTGGATAAGGCCTCATCTATGCTAAATGGTTTGGTGTCTAATATGGAGTTCTTGCCTGGGGCTGTGGAACTGCTCCTATGAAGTACCAACTAGTTGCAGCCTGAAGTTGATTTAAGATGCTATTAACAGACACTGATCCCAGTTGCACCCTGCAAATGCTGATTAGTCAGGTCACCTTCATATTTTTTTTTATTTCATGTGTATGTGTGTTGTGTGTGCACGTGTTTATGGGCACCATATGTATGTCTGGTATCCACAGAAACCAGAAGAGATGATAATCCCCTGAAAATAAACTTATAGACAATGATAAGCCACCGGTGTGTGCTGTGAATGGATCCAGGGTCCTCTGCAAAAGTGATCGCTTAATCTTAGAGATTTTTTTTATTTGTGGGTCCTAGTTCATGGCAAGCTGACCACAGGAATGAAGTTGCTTTATTTGGAGACCCTGTAATCTAAAAAGTACTTTTTTGTCCACTGGAAGCTCTTTCATTAACTGGGAAAGCACAACATGTCTGTACCAATCTAGGAGCATAATAAATGGCCCTGAGGCCCCAAACTCCCATAATGTGAAAGCATAATTTTAGGAGGGGGTCATTCCAAATTCTCAGTCAGACCTGCGGCACCTTGGTTCTGATGGAGGAAAATGACATAAGTGTTTACTCCACAGGTGACCTTACTACAAGACATTATCTTCCCCTGATTCTAAGAGAGTAACCAGGCCTCCAGATTGGAAGCAGTACTTGCAATGTTAAAGCAAGAAGAGTGCTGGAATCAGGATGATTTGGAGAGAGCAATTGCCAAGCCACTACCAGAGTGATGTCGTAGCTGAGCAAGACACAAGCAGGACAAGCTACACATTAGAGGAAACGGAGCTGTCCAAGGGAAAAGCTGAAGCAGCATAACCTGCCGTCAGAAGAGATGAAGGTGTCCGTGTGCGATGGCAATCCAGGTACTTGCAGCAGGCTTGTGCTGATTGAGACTTCCCTTCATGGGAAGTAGGAATTCATGTGAGTCAAGACCCTCTGGGAATAATGCAAAGTTGCTGATGGTGAGCTCCCAGAATCAGCAGGGCTTCACTTTAGCACCTCGAAAAGCCTGCCTGGCCACGGCTGACAGGAATGGAGGGAAAACCAAGCATCAGGCCTGCTGGATGTAGATGCGTAAAGTGAGTACCCTGAAGAGTCTCTGTGCATTTAACTGGACAGAGAGCTCAGAGCACACAGGCCCCATCAAGGGCACCAGGACTATGTAGGAGAGAGGATGTTATCGTCACTCAGAAGCTTAAGGTGCCTGGTCTGTAAACCCAGGACATAGAGGACAGAGCTTCTTAGAACCAGCTTAGTGTAAACAAGGACAGGTGGCCATGCTGCCTCTTCTTCCTCCTCCTACTCTTCATCCTGCTGAATGCACTTTCCTTCTTCCTTAGTAAGCCATGCTTGAGAAAAGTGTGAGGGAATGAGAAAACTACATGGCACAGCAAGAACACCGGGGTCACACTAGACAGGAGACTACAAAATGGAGCTTCCTGTGGGGACAAGGATCACATGACCAGAAGCACAGCTCCAGCTCAGTGAGGCCAGGCAGAGATCTTAGGGACTCATGCTAAGCAGGCTGTGGGTGATGCCCTCTAAAATTCAATGGCCATTCCTGCATATTTTTAACAGGTACTACAGAGTCGGGGACCTAGGCCTTGACTCTCTAGCCAAGCTTGAGTCCTATAGGCAGCCAAGGAGCAGAGTACAGTGTCTCTGAATGAAGGCTGGGTCCTCAGGAACAATGTGGAAAAAGAGAAAGCAGGCTGGTGAGCAGGCTCCACTGTTCTGACATATTTGCTAATAGCAGCAGTAGGCTCTAGGACTCAGATTTTCTCTTCCTGTCCAAAAGCAACTGTAAGAAGATAATGTCCGGGCTGGAGAGATGGCCTATGACACAATGAGATCAACTTATAGCAATGAACACTTTCTGGTTTCTAGCTCTAGGAACTGTGGGATACAAAGCCTGGTTCTCAGATCAAATGAAGACAGAGAAAACATGGGTCCCCTAGTAGGTCAAGTACACAGCTAGATTTTGCTTGCTGAAGGCCAATTTCAGATTCAGTCAACTCATATTATTAAGCTGAAGCTCCCAGACAAGGTGAGCTGTCTGGTTGGGAGGGGCTGCTGGATCCCTGTCTCCACCTTTCCCTTAGAAAGGACAACAAGTCAATTTTATAATCTTGAGCACTTCATTTGATGTCAGTCCTTCTTTTGGAAAAATGTCCACACCACACTCATTCTTTCTTTCGGTTAGGTGCACTGAGACTGTTTATTTTCTTTATCTTTTCGAAGAACAAGATCGTTGATTCATTAATTCTTTGTATTGTTTTCTGTTTCTATTTCATGAACTTGGTGCTCCTGGAATTGAGTTTCAGATGGTTCTCAGCTGCCATGTGGGTGCTGGGGATCGAACCCGGGTCTTCTGCAAGAGCGGTCGGCGCTCTTAAATGCTAGGCCATCTCTCCAGCCCTAAAGAAGATTCTTAGCTGCCATGTGGGTGCTGGGAATCAAACTCAGGTCCTCTGCAAGTGCAGTTGGTGCTCTTAACCACTGAGCCATGTCTCCAGTCTTTAAATATGGTTTTTAAAATTGTTTTACATTTATTCTTGTCTGTGTATGAATGTACTGTCTGCATGTCGGTTTGTGCACCCATGTCGTGCAATGCTGAGGAGGTCAGAAGAGGGCGTTGGATTCCCCTGGAACTGGAGTTAAAGACGGTTCTCAGCAGCCATGTGGGTGCTAGGAATTGAACCTGGCTCCTCTGCAAGAGCAGACAATGCTCTTAACCAATGAGCTATCTCTCCAATCCTTAAATATGATTTTTTTTTACTATTTAGTTTATTCTTGTCTGTGTACGAATGTACTCTCTGCATGGAGGTTTATGCACCCATGTCATGCATTGCCTTGGAGGTTAGAAGAGGGCATTGGAATCCCCTGGAACTGGAGTTTAAGGCGGTTCTCAACCACCATTTGGGTGCTGGCGATTGAACCTGGGTCCTCGGCAAGAGCAGTCAGCAGTCTTAACCAATAGGCCTTCTCTCCAGCCCCTAAGTATGAATTTTAAAATTAGACAACCTTGGGGCTGGGGAGATGGCTCAGCAGTTAAGAGCATCCACCACTCACCAGGTTCTATTCTCAGCACCACCATCGCAGCTAAGGACTGTCTTTAACTCCAGTTCCAGGGGAATCCTATGCCCTCTTCTGACTTCCGAGGCATTGCATGACAAGGGTGCACCAACCTACAAGCATGCAGACAGTATGCTCATCCACTAATAAAATAAATAAATAAATAAATAAATAAATAAATAAATAAATAAACAAATAGCTGGGCGTGGTGGCTCATGCCTTTAATCCTAGCACTCGGGAGGCAGAGGCAGGAAGATCTTTCTGAATTCAAGGAAAGCCTGGTCTACAGAGTGAGTTCCATGACAGCTGGGGCTACAGGGGGACACTGTCTTGAAAAGACCAAAAATAAATAAATAAATAAATAAATAAATAAATAAAGACAATCTAACACAATATATTTGTAACTTAGATTATAAGTGGTACATTTCGACTTCTACTTCTGGAGGCTCTAGACATTAACTAGAAAATTGGACAAGAATAACGCGCCAGGCCAGGGACACGACGAAGGGACAACATGGGAAAGGCACAGGATACTCCCACACCAGGCTCTACCAAACCTGGAGGAGATAGCCACAATGGGATCCCCCTGGAGGAGAACCAAGGAACAGAGCTTAGACGAATAATTGCAGACATACGCAGAGAAATTAAAGAAAATAAAGAAGAAGTCATGGAACTAAAGAGAGAGAATGAAAAACTCAAAAAGGACCTAGAGGGATACAATGACAAACTTCAGAAAGAACTAAAGGAACAGAATGACAAACTCCAGAAAGAACTAGAGGGAGAAAAAAACAAACTCCGAATGGAAGTAGAAACACTGAAAAAAAAAGGAAGCCAACCAACGAAGGAAAGAGCACCAAGAAGAGATTGGAAGCACCAAGAAGATTGAGAAGCTCAAAAAAGGAAATGGAGGTACTTAAAATAAAACACAGGATGAAACAAAAGGAATTAGAACACTCAGTCAATCAAGAAGAAAGAAAAAGGAAAAGCCGTCAGAAGTAGAATGGAGGGAAGCAGACAAAAAAGAATATCAGACTGGAAGATAACACAGAGCCAATTAAAAAGGGGCTCAAATTAAAGATTTTATTTGAAAAATTTTTTGAAAATACACAAAAAGATGGAACAACCCAGGGGAAATATGGGACACTATATAAAGACCAAACCTCCGCATCATAGGGAATAGAGGAAGGAGGACAGAATTCTCAAGAGAATAGTATTGATCAGATTCTCAAACAGAATAATTAGATGAAAATTTCCCCCAAACTTAAAAAAGACAAGCCAATACAAATTTACACAGAAGCAACCATAGGACCCCAAATTAGACAAGATCCAGAAAAGAAAAGGACACCACCCACCGCCATATCTAGCTCAGGTAAAAAATGCTAAGATGCACCCCAAAAGACAAAGACAAAATCTGAGGGCCACAAAATGAAACCCAACACACGCTCAAGAATAACACAATAGAGAGCCCCAACCCCATTCAGGAACTCTACAGACTGACTTCTCGCCTCAAACATGAAAGCAAGAGAACATGGAGCAACTTCCCTGTGTTAAGGGCCTAATCGATCCAAAACCCCAGACATACTTTTCTACACCCAGCAAAAAATCGCCTCTCGATACTTGAATGGTTGGAGAGAGAAAAAAATCTTCCTTGACATTAACAAGATGATGGGATACATGTCTGGAAAACCACTCTTCATAAAATTATCTTGAAGCAATTCAAATGGCAGAAGAGAGGAGCAACATTCTTCAAACACCTAGGAAAAAAAACTAACAAAACANAAAAAAAAAAAAAAAAAAAAAAAAAAACAGGAATAAGCCTAACAAACCAGTGAGTCTGGCTCACAGGGCAACTTCTGGCTCACATTTCTGTCAATCCAAGGTCAGTCTCAGAGCCCTGAGACACCTGTGGTTCCCATAATCTTCACAGTCATCTGCCAGGGCAGCTCTCTGCTCATTCTATCCAACCTGTCAAGGTCATCTTATGCACAGGTGACTGCTTTCTGCATTCTCTAAGTATAGACACTTACCACTGCCTAGTACAATTCAGCTCAGAACACAATGTGCTCTGAACAACGTGGGGGAGAGCCTCCTTCAGCCCTTTGATCTGAAGTAGAACAAAGCTCTAGACCTCACGGGGAGCTAATATAACCTGCAATGAAAGAGCAAAGCCTGGGGCTAGAGAGATGGCCTAGCGGTTAAGAGCACCGACTGCTCTTGCAGAGGACAAGGGTTCGATCCCCAGCACCCACATGGCGGCTGAGAACCATCTGGAACTCCAATTCCAGGAGAACTCCAGTTCCAGGGGAATCCTACGCCCTCTTCTGACCTCCGCGGCATTGCACAACACGGTTGCACAAACTTGGATGCAGACAGTACATTCACACAGACAGAAATAAATAAAATTAATGAAAAAAAAAGAGCAAAGCCTGTAACTGTGAGCTCTTTTTGGAGTCTGTCACTTGGAGGTCACAGCTACATAGGAATCTTATCCTGATATGTCCCCATGGGTATCTACCATGAGAATAATTTGGCTCAAATGTGTCTACTTGACACATGGATTGAAATGCCAAAAACTCTCTGCTAAACTTAATCAATGTGCTCACTTATTTGAGAGCTCAGTGGGAAGGAGTAACAAAGGTGCTGCTACCGGCTGTGTGTCCAAGTGATGTAGGGATGCGCGGACAGTTTCTGATCACCATCCAGAAGCCCTGGGGACCCCATATCCTCATCTCACATATTGACATTTTTCCTTTTATTCCCCCATCTGTAGCCAAACCAATGGCTTCTACGAATCTTATTTACTTTTCTTGAATTCAGTTCCAGTGTGCATTAGCCATATACAGCACCAGTAGGAGCCTCTGACTGGATGTGAGTGGAAAGCCAATGAAAAATATGTGAGAAGAGAGTGAGTTGCTGAGGAGAGGATTTTATCTGTACCCAATACAAGTAAATGAATAATAGCTTACATAAAATCATCAAAGAATTAATCATTCTTATTGAACAAAGGAAAATCAGAGCAATCCAAATTACCTGAAAGGATCTTGATATTATTTTTCTTTAATATCGCCAATAATTTCAACTTTCTTTCATAGACTGCAGAATAAACTTATCTGTTTTGGGTGGATAAGCTTCCTTTCTTTTTCTTCTTTTTTTTTCTTGGACTTTTTGAGACAGGGTCTCTCTAGCCCCAGCTGTCCTGGAAATCATTTTGTAGACCAGGCTGGCTTTCAACTCACAAAATCCGCCTGCCTCTGCCTTCCAAATGCTAGGATTAAAGGCGTGCACCACCACGCCTGGCTCAAGCTTCCTTTCAGTACCTTCCATGTAAAATTTCATTTCTTCCTACACACCATTTTCTTTTAGATATATGCATATTTATTCTAATTTGTTAAAATTTACTTTCAAATGGAGACAATACATCAGGCAAAAGAATCATTACATGATGGTGGAATATGGTACTCTCCTCCTACCCCTGGACCACATACCATCCAGCACACAGAACATTCAGTGTATTGGATCACACGTGAAAGTAACTGTCCTTCAGAGAAGTAAAAGTTTATAACTAGGAATGTCATAGGTATAAACTTCATAAATTATACAATTCTGTCATGACTACAAATCACTGGGTTCCATCATCTTGAGAGAAGTCAAACCTCCATATTTTCATCCCAGTAAGCTCAGACAAATGGAACTAACTCCATACATTTCTTATCCATTTTAAAATATATACATACTCATACTGCCTAAGACTTTACTTTCAATATTGCTTCAATACAGACATCTTCACAAGCTATTTACATGCTTACCAACTGCTTTCCCTATAATGGGGGAGGTCCCAAAACATCTTAAATCATTTTTCCTACTTGTGTATATAAAACATGTATCTCTTTTGCAACATTGGGAAATTCATGTCTCTCCTGACATTCCCAATGTAATCACCAAGGACAAGCTACAACTAAACTAATAAATTATTATTGAAAAATTAAATACATAATATAGGGGATTAATGATGAACCATTCAGAAACAAATTATGCTTTAACTCTACTAAGCACACTCATAATTACCACCAGCACATGTCAGAAAAACATCTTTAAAAAAAGCCACCTCCCTTGCCAGGCATGGTGGCACATGTCTTTAATCCCAGCACTTTGGAGGCAAAGTCAGGCTGATCTACATAGTGAGTTCCAGGGCAGCTGGAGCTACAGGGAGACACTGTCTCAAAAAGACCAAAAACAAAAAAGCCACCTCCCTGAAAGTTAGCTCTCACTGTTTCAGGGAAGGCTATACAAGCTGCTAAAGAAGAATATCAACTGATGGTCCAACCCAAGCTTTAAGGCCTCATAACCACAACAATGATCACCATGACCAAAAAAAATGGGCAGTAGTGGCACTTTCATCTTGACATAATCAAAATCTACCTGATTGGACTTAAGTCCACTCAATGGGAGGTAACTCATATGTGGTACTATAAACATAGCCAAATCCACATGGCTGAAATGTTCATAGATATTAGAGAAAAAGCCCAAAGCAGTAACATCTCTAGACAATTATAATCACTTAGTATGTGCTAAATATGGATCCTTCTATTTACTGACAAGCATGCCATTCATCCTTCATCAAAGAAGTGTCTTTGCAAAAGAGACATTCACAAAGCTCCACAACTAGTCGCCCACTGTTATTAAGTGTCTGTGAAATGCTCAACCTCAAGTAACACATCTACAATCGAACCTCTACGCCACTGAAAATGGATG
The DNA here is from genome assembly GCA_009823505.1 of Rhizomys pruinosus. Classification (NCBI taxonomy): domain Eukaryota; kingdom Metazoa; phylum Chordata; class Mammalia; order Rodentia; family Spalacidae; genus Rhizomys; species Rhizomys pruinosus. The sequence continues at coordinate 324,915 of VZQC01001330.1, read as the reverse complement.
GAACTGGAAACTGTTATGCTAATCAAAGTAACACAGTCGCAGAAAAACAAATGACTTACATTATCCCCCATTTTGGTCCTTAATATCTAGGGACATACAGCAGTTTTACCATCCAACAGGCATTGACAAGAGCCCAAGATTGTTTTGGTGAATTTCTTTTATAGTTCACCCTATGGTTGTCACCTCTCTTAAAATCTCTAAGAGGTATCCTGTAATAAATGAGCTGATGAGTTCTAAAATATTTTATTTTATTTTTGTGGGTGCCTATGAATGTTTTGCTTCCATAGATGTAAATGCACAGGGAAATACTGTTTTCAGAAAGAGCAGCCAGTGATCTTAACCACTGAGACATAATTGCCACCTAAGTTAATATTTCACAGGTGTGGGCTATGCACAGATGTCAGCCCTTTATCTGAGGACTCTCTCTCTGTAATCACTGGACAATAAGAACAGGAAAAGTATACAAAATGCTCAGGACATATTTGATACCTAACCTTATGAGTACAGTTGAAATTACTATAATTTTAAATAGACAATTTTGGGGCTGGAGAGATGGCCTAGTGGTTAAGAGCACTAACTGCTATTGTAGAGGACCTGGGTTCAATCCCCAGCACCCACATGGTGGCCGAGAACTGTCGTTGACTCTAGTTTCAGGGGAATCTGATGCCCTCTTCTGACCTCCAAGGCATTGCACGACATAGATGCAGAAACCTACATGCAGACAGTACATTCATGCACATGGAAATAAATAAATAAAATATTTTAAAAAATAAATAAATAGACAATTTGTTGCTAAGCAGCCTTTCCAAAAGATGATAGTGTAGAAATTGGAGAGGAAGAAGTGACAGAAACACATCTCTGAAAGTAGATAGACAAGGGAAGTTACTAGTCAGGCTGTGGTGGGCTGTGCAGACATCACAAAGCAGACCCTGAAGCTGTGCACTAACAAGGAGTCAAGACAAACCCCTGAGCTTTCATTCCAGGAGGACAGCCTGCTGCAAGCACTGTTATTACAAAGGCCCTGAGTTCTCCTGGCTGGGCTGCTTATGGTGCCCTAACCCTCATCCTCCTCCACTCTCTCTCTGTCTCTCTGTATTTCTCTCTCATTTTTTTCTCAGTGTATTTCTCTTACTAGAATTTTACATTATTTTCACAAACTAGTGAAGAAAAAAGTCATGCTTGGTTATGCTCTAGCTATCTGTGTTTAGTTTTCCTACTGACAATGTAGGCCAGGTAGCACTCCAAAAGGGAATAAAATTTCCCGACAGAATATAAAGAAAAAAACCCGTGGTTGGATTTTCTTGTCACATTCACTTCACCAGATGTCCATTAATTTTACTAGCTCCTTCCTTTACAAACAGAAAATGTGGAGATGTTTGCTGTCAACTGCCAAGTCACTGATTTAAATTAAATTGCAGAGTTGATGAATTGAATGAAGGTACTAAAAGAAGTAAAATTTATGACATTCTTAAAAGATGCCCAAGAATGGGAAATCTGGGGAAGTCTTGGAGGTTAAGTTGGGCTGGCCACGTAATCTTCTAGCCTTCACAGCAGTCTTTAGGAAACTCTCCCTAAGCTACTCATAGCAGCCCCAGAACATGAAAATTTTATCAACAATGACAGATTTCCTATTTCCCTCTTGTTGCACAGGCCTATTTAGATCCATAACACAGTCTCCAAGATCAAAATGTAAACACCTAACTCAAAAGCATGCAGCCCTTGCAGAGTTGTCAGTCCAGGGAACCAAAGCAACAGAGTTCAAAACTTTCTTTGAAAAAATATATTAAAAAAAGAAGAAGAAGAAAAAGGGTATAATTCTGGGCAACTAAGCAACCCAAAAACACTCAGTCAGCAAACATCACTGAATGATTTCCATCTATTTTCTTAGAAAAAAAGGGTATCTCCCAGGGGAAACTTTCTTCCTCATAGCAAACCCCACTGTCACACATTAAGACACAAAGACCAGGGCGTGGAAAGAAATATTTATCCAACTGCAATTTCCCTGGGAAAGGAAGACAACACGGGTGCCTGTAACCATGGTTTCTCTGGAATGACTAGCCAGGGTCCAGAGAAAGGCCAGGGCCCAGATCATGCTTTGGGTGTGGAGCAGTACCTGGGGCCTGCTTCTTGGGTAGCCATGAAGACAGGGAGACTGTGGAAAGTGCCAATGCAGCTCCTTTCCAGAAGCCTCTCTTCTACTGGGGATGGGGTTGGATCCTAAGTCTCCAGTAGGGAAGCCTGGGTTTCATAGGAGTGAGGTGCTTTCTCTTACAAATGGCACACAGGTCTCTTCATTCCCCACCCTCTGCTCAAACAAAGTGAGATTCTGGAGTTGAGTCCAGGGATTCATTGGTCCCAGGAGCAGCAGCAGCAGCAGAAAGAGGAGCAGGAGGAAGAGCAGGAGGGGGATCAGGAGAAGGAGCAGGAGGAGGTACAGGAGGAGGAAGAGGAGGAGGAGGAGGAAGACCTCCTGAGAGTGGACTATAGCGGCTCTGCTCCAACTGAGGGATCCCAGAGGATTTCGTATGGGCAATGCAGTCGGTGCTGCCCCAAACTTCAGATCAGAGCTTCTTCCCTCCCATGTCCAGGGACTCAATCTGTAGCTAGGAGCCCTTTGTGAGGTTACCAGACAGAAGGCACCAGGTGATTTCTGAGTCAAACGAGACTTGGGATTTACTTTTGGAAGCCTACCCCAGATAGGGCTCAATTTGACAGCCATGCACTAACTGGGGGCAGAATTATAGGTTTGAGGCCCTCTCCAACACTCAGCTGCCGGACTTAGATTCATTTTGTGAGGTTCCTGGAGGTCAGAGGTTATTTTGAGAATGAGCCCTTCCCAGCAATTCCGAATCTGCATCCCAAGACTCTGGGGCTCAGAGTCATTTTGGTTGTTTTCAAGATGTACAAGGATATCTCAGTACTGAATTGGGGGAATGAGCCCCTCCCCCACCTTTAAGCAGCTACTTCCGGTGACCCCAGGGACAAGCGCCATTTTGTTAGATGCCCGAAGTAGAGGCACATGCAATATTTTCCGGTAGAGGTAAGAGCCTAGGGGTACTGCTAATGTCCCTTCCTTGATAGAGGGTCCCCCAAAATGCAATTTCATCTTGTAAAAAGCAGGACTCCCAGTGTGTTCGACTTGTAAGCGAGGGCCCCTCCTCCTCATCCTTGGTCCTTCATGATGCTGTGAGGATTCATTTTTGGATCTTCCACAATGAAGCAGGTGTCCCTTCCAGGGTGAGAGTCAGACCAGAGAGGGGACTGATGACACCCAACTACAGATGTTGGTCTCCAAATATGGCATGTGTGCTCATGTGGTCAACACTATATAGACAGGGCCAGCTCTGGGAATGAGCCCGTTGTCCCTCTGTCCATCCGGACAATACAGGGAATGGAATTGCCAAGGTTCCCTGGCAAAAGTAGAGGATTCCTGTTCTGAGTGTGAGAGACTTTTTCTAATAAAATGCAGAAGCCCCTGTCCATCGATAATTACCCAAATACAAGGCTTTGCTCCTGTTGTGGGAGAAGCCCCTCCCCCCTTCAGGTGGACTCTGGACATAGGAAACATTCAGGACTTCCATAGAGAGGAGGGGGCCCAGGGTCTTGAGTCAAGCAGAGAACTGTATGTGGATTTCAGAAGCCCCCATCCATACAGACAGTGCTGAAAATCAGTCTACATGGTGTGGATGAAAATCACAAACTCACTTCAAAGTGATACTAGACCCTAGCATGAGAAAGTATGACCCATGAACACAGATTTGGTGCTCCTACCCAATATGCTGTGTTCCAACCTGGCAAAAGTTTTCTGGATTGAAACAAAACAAACACATAAATCAAGACATTTTCCAAATATGTTGGTGGAGAGAGGTGTGGACTTTTGCTCTAAGCCTTGATGCTATCTAAACATATTCTTGGTCTTTGGGTTGATGGAAGCTGGAGTTCTGCTGAGTTAAAATACAGATCAAAAAGTTAGTGACAGGATGTTGGGTCAGAGACAAAGGGGACAAAGATATTTCAGGGATAAATGATAATCCAAGATGAATAGTTAATAAGCTCTGGACCTGCAACATTCTAAACTATCCACAGTCATTTAAGATGGATTCATTTTAGCTGCCTTGCAAAAGCATTCATTTTGAAGATAGGTTTCTTTTTTTGTTTGTTTTGTTTGTTTTTTCCCCAGAAACTTTTGTTCACATTTCCAACTGTTGGCCAATCATCATATTTTGTGAATGGGGGGATCACATTTTTATTAAATAGTATCAATGTCCCAATTTGCTAGGAAACAGTTCCTAGGATCTGGTGTAGATGGGGCTGAGTAGGCAGAAAGAGCAGTCTACAGGATACTGGAATAGCCAGTCAATCCAATAAGGAAGTAATGCCAGGATATTATTGTGACTATTAGACATTATGATCATGATCTGATTTTTTCTCGGTATTTGACATAATATTTACCAGTGACATTTAATAGCATCATTGAAATTACAATAATTAAGAACACTCCATGGCCTTAATGGACTGAAGTTAACGGCTGAAGTAAATATGCATTTTACTGATTATTTGTTTTCAGGGCTATAACCTCATGGGTAGGGTCTAGCTAGAACTCTAGGAAAGATTGGTATTTAATACCTAAGTCATCCTGAATGCCTCTCTGTGGATAATGAGTGATGTGTTCTATTATCTTGGCATCATACCAAATTTAGTTGGGAAAGGATATGAAAGCCGTATTATAAAAGAAATTGATAGATATTTTTCTTTGAAGTTACTTTAAGCATTATAGTTTTAATTGACACCAAATATTAAATACAGCAAAACAAGAGACCATTAGAAATCAGGTTTTTATAGGCCTTGTAGGTATTATCAAATATTACTTATTTTACTTATTAGAAATGTAAATGGGACTCAAGATGGAGTCACTGTAGTATTGTCCATTTCCTTTTTAATAGCAAAAAAACAAACACTATATAATTATTTTAATAATCATGGCTAATTATAAGACACAGGATATCTTTTAAAAATTAATTTATATATATATTTCTTTTATCAAATCTAGACCCATGTCCCCCTATCCCCCCACCCCACCAGAGCTCTTGCATTCTGCCAAACATGCTTTTCATTTCTTTCTCAGTCTTTCTCAATATTCAACACAGGAGATCTTAACTATACATTTAAGCCAGAAGAATCATTAGTTAAATTACAAATGTCATGATTATTGTTGTTATTAGAGATTGTTTTTTGTATAATTTGCAAAAGAAGAGCTGACCTAGATCTTTAGGTATCTGTTTGTTTAATTTTTATTTACTTATTATTTTTCATGTGAATGAATGAACTGTCTGCATGCAGGTCACCCATGTCGTGCAATGCCGTGGAGGTCAGAAGAGGGGGTTGGATTCCCCTGGCGCTCATTTTCTGAGTTTCCCGGAGGGGAGATGACCACAGTACATTGAGAGGCAAAGGGAGAGCTGACCCTGTACTACAGAGAGATTTTCTACAAAGGGGTTTCCCAATTAATGTAGACTAGTCCCAAGTGTGGACACATCTAGAAATGAGAATCTTGAGCTTTAGAACATGTCAGTGGCCTGGATGGGATGGGGTGGGCTACCACCTCCAATCAGTCCTGGGAGGCCCTCTGCAGCATATCCAGATGCAAAGTCCTTTTCCTTCATCCTCAGGTGTGTTAGGGAGGAGTGAGGCTTGTTCTGAGAGGCCAGTTCTCAGATGTGTAGGGTAAGGCCCAGGATCCTGAAGGAGTGACAAGGAGACATCTGAACAAGACATGGCAAATCTACCCCTGCTCTTAGCACAGGCTGGCTCCAGGGAAGACTGTGGCCCAAAGGTTCCACCTCTGACTTCCTAGTCAGGGAAATAGAGATTCTGGGAGTTGTGGCCTTGGCCTGAAAAACCTGCCTGTGGGCGATCAAGAGCTTTTTGAAGAATACATAAGAATATGTATTGTCAGGACAACAGAGGAATCCCTGACCTTTCTGTCAATATGGAAGAACCCCAGCAGGTGCTGTTCTTATGTTCTGCATCTTCACTTCTATCTTCTTTCAGGAAGTCTTGCAGTGAGAGTGATCATCAGAGCAGCAGAGGGAACCATGTTTGCATACAGGAGGAGTTGTCCAGCATCTTGCAGGAATCCAGGTGAGCAACCATGGTAAGATGTGTATCTGTGAAGAGACCGCAAAACTCCAAACAAGGGTCCCCGTACATCCTCATTCCTCTAGTCCTGGATGCCTGAGGAGACCTCACAGGGCACCTACTGGGATGTCTGCCTTTCTGCTTCATGAAATATAGTGGGAAATCTCAGGGAGGTGATGACCTTGTTCTTAGGACTGATGTCAGATCAGCATAGAAAGCCACATACAGAGAACAGATTCAAGATATGGACCCTCTTGAGCATTGGAGATACTTCACATTACAGGCTTAATTCATTTACCTCAGTCAGGAAGTTGGGAGTCTTTGTGGAGATGATGTCAGTTATATGTGGGAGTTATCAAGAAGTACAGGTAAACGAATCAACTTCAGGTGGACTTAAAGAATGCCCATAACATCAGTGACAAGCCCATGTCATTGGGTCATCACAACATCCCACAATGTACTGAAAGATTTTTATGGATATAGCAATTTTCTAGGTGAAGGCTCCAAGGGATGATTGAAAGAAATTCCAATCAGAGCACAGATGAGGGCCTCACAGTGTTTTCCCAAAATATATGTCACCCACACAGTCCAGGCAGGCTGTCTTTCCAAGTCTGTTTTGATTCCAGGTATTAAATGTCAGGTTGCTGAAGGAGCTAACATGAGGAATCATGAATAAGGTCATCAGAAGAAGGATCTCAGGTATGTAAGCACTCAGGCTGAGGACAGAGGGAGTCCATCACTCAAATACATGTTCAAATGCCCTACATTTTGCCTCTCTGTGTCTCTAGAACCCTAGTGACTTGAAGGGATCCTTTTCCCCTCATAAAAATCTTTTCTCTATAGACAGAGTCTGGGCAAAAACTGGATACTTGTTGAAACTCACGTCAATTTAAATTGTTGCACCCTTTCCCGGCCACCCACCCTCTCCAAAGGCACTTGGCTCACTTCATTTGTTCTTTGATCCTAGCCAGGTCTTACTGGAGTAGATGGGATCTTTAAGGTTGGTTTAACTTTGCACTTTCCTTAACTTAGTTTAGCGATGTTGAACACTTCTTATGGTATTTCTCAGCCATCTCTAAATTCCTTCCTCTGTTCAAGTCTTCTGGTCAGACTTTGCGGTGCCATCTTCGGGAGTGATTCATTGTTTTCTTCTTCATTTTTGGAGTAGCTTCGTTACGTTCTGGCGCATTAAGCTTGTGTTAGGACTTGTATGCATCTGCTCTGAAGGTTTCCTCCCAGTGTCTGTGGGCTCCTTTTCTCTTCACTTCCTTTTATTCGTTTCCTTTGATGTACAGAAGCTTTTGAGTTTATATGATGGTCCCATTTGTCAACTCTCGCTTCTTATTTCTGTTGCAGCTGCTGTCTGATTTAAGAAGACTTTTCCTACACCTATGTCTCCTTTGTACGTCGCTGCCAAGTTTTTCTTCTATACCTCCAGAGTTTTGGATTTCACGTTGAGCTCTCTGATCCATGTGTGGAGTTGATTTTTTGTACCGGGTGAGAGGTATGGGTTTAATTTCATTCTTTAGCAGGTGTGTGACCCAGTTTTGTCCGTCAATTCACCTTTTGCTGAAGATGTCTTTCTTCCAATGTGTCTTCTTGCCTCCTTATCAAATTTATGAGTTGGCTGAATTTGTATGTGCTCAGTTTTGGATATTCAGTTTTATTTCCATTGGTCTCAACTGGTTCTGTTTTTGTGCCAGACCAAGCTGTTTTTATGACTATAGCCCAGTGATATAGTTTGCTGTCGGAGACGATCCTCCCTGTCTTGCTCCTCTTTTGCTCCAGAGTTGCTTTGTGATATTTTGTCGGTCTTTTGTTTTTTCCAAAAGAAATTGAGAACTTTTTTCCAAACCTTTGAAGAAACTCTTGGGGGTTTGATTGGGATTGCATAAATCTGTATACAAGTTTAGGTCCTAGAATGGACATTTTTACATATATTTTTTATTTCCCAATTAATGAGCTTGGGAGGTTTTCCCATCTTATGATGTCTTCTTCCAATTTCCTTCTTCAGGAGTCTAAAATTTATTTGTTGTAGAGTTCTCTGGTGTCCTTGGTTAGGTTGTTCCTAGGTATTTTATTGTTTTTTGAGGCCATTGTTAGTGAAAGTTATCCTTGTGTATTCCTTCTTCAGCTATGCCTACTGTTGGTGTTAGGAGAAGGGACGGTCACTTGTTTTTCTAGGTTTTATTTTGTATCCTGCCACCTCACTGAAGCTCCTAATCGTTTCTAGTTGAAGTTTTCATTTGCGTGGTTCTTAGCATTCCCTTAGTCAGCAATCATATCATCACGCCAAAAGAGGTATAGTTTTACTTCCTTTTTTTCTAATTAGCACTCCTTTAATTATCCTTTTCTTGCCTTAGTTTGCCCTAGCAAGGGATTCAAGCCCAATCTTTTGTTGAAAACGCAGAGGTGACAGGGGACCAGCCTTGCCATGTTCCTGGACCCTTAAGGTGGAATGCTTCTGATGCATTTTCCCTCATTTGTATTCGATATTAGCTTTGTGTTTTCCTGTATATGGCTTTGAATTACATTAAGGTATGGTCCCTCCAATTCCAATTCCCTCTCGGACTTTAAAAATGAATGGGAGTTGTGGATCTTTTGTCCAAAGCTCTTTTTTCCGCCATCAACTGAAATGATGGTGTGGTTTTGTCTTTCCATCCTGTTTATTATACTTGATTGATATTTATGATTTTTCATTTTATGTTGAACCATCCCTGCATCTCCCATATGATTCCAACTGGTCATGGTGGATGATCTTCTTGAAGTGGGGTCTGTATGCGATTTGACCAGTATAATCCTATTTAAAAATTTTGGCATCTGTGTCATTAGGGAGATGCGGGTCGGTAGTTCTCCTTTTTGGTTGCATCTTTGCCTTGTTTTTGTTATTAGTGTGATTCTGGCTTCATTAGAAGGAACTCTGGAAGAACTCCCTTCTCTTATGTATTCCTTCTAAACAATTTGAATATTAAGGTTGTAAATCTTTTTGAAATATATTATAGAATTCTGCTGTTGATAGCCATCTGGGGCCTGTGCATTTTTTGGTTGGGAGGCTGCTATTACATCTTCCCAATTTCTTTACACTTTATGTGTATGTTTAAGCTGTCGATCTCCTCTTTGGTTTAGCTTTGGTGATTCCCAGATTTTCAGATATTCGGATCCATTTCTTCTAGGTTTTTCAAACTTCAGTTTAGAGTATAGTGGTTTTTTTTTTTTTTTTTTTTTTTTTTTTTTTTTTTTTATACATTTTTTTCAATTTAGTTCAGGCATATACCCCTTCCCTCCCCCCTCCACCCCTACCCATCCCCAGATCATGCATTCTGCCGTAAGTTTTCTGCATTCTTTCTCTGCTTTGTCTTTGTTGTTTTCATTGTTTTAACAATAAGTGATAATTTGTGAGTACAAGGCATCCTTCATGTAAAAACAAATTTGGCACAACCAGTTGTGCCCTAACCCATACAGCTTCATTGGGTCCCACCATCCACCGGGGGGGGGGCTTGTATGTTTCTATCAAGTTGATCGAATGAGTCTCCAGTATATATTGTTTGCAGTTCACCATTATAAACCAATCGTAGCCCTTACTTTCTACCACGCCTCCTCTTCGCAGATTGTTCCCTAGGCTTAGATAAAGGGGGGCCAGGGTGGTATTGATAGAAGCAATGGATTATTCTACCAAGCGTAGATGTGGCCAGGGGATCCAAGGTCCCGCAAAAGGTAAGGCTCCTTGCCTCCAAACTGGGAATCTGCAAGAAGACAGGCGATAAGGCCCTGCGTTGAAGACCTGATATAAACAAAGGAAAGATATATTGAGCAGAGGCACTTGCAAGTATTCAGATGGTCTCTGGGATGCCTGAGAGCATTACCAAACGACCACTATACCAATAAATCAAATATAGATCTCCTTGAGTCATGCAAGTATCCTCCATCAGCACCAGCTACACCTCATCTGCCTGGACATACTGTGCCGCAGTGGCAGCCATGTTTCTGTATATCCCAAATGTCTAATTGGCTATTCAGCTCTCTCCTTGGAGGAATAATCAACGGCTGATGCCACAAGCTTTTACATCCTGTAATGGTTAAGAGATGTTATTAACCACACGAAGACCCTGCCATACTTAACAGAGGAAAATGTAATGCATGAATTAACAATACCATCAAACACTTGATCTATACCAAAAAGAACTTACAATAACATGTAGTACTGGTTAACATATCCTATATATCTAATTTGCATGGTCTTCATTATAAGGATGCAAGGCTTATATTTACTGTTACTAATACCTACAATATCTATTGCATGTGCTTAATTATAGATCGAAAGGTTAGCTGTGAGAACAATGGCAGCAGTTAAAAAAAAAAAAACACAGAACCTGAGACCAAGACATCAGCTCCAGAGAAAGCTCTAGACGGCTTGTCGCTTCCTCATCCAACTGTGCCCCTTTTTCTAAGCATGAGAGTACTTAGCGTTTTTTAAGTATTCTTATATGTTTTCTGGATCTTTTATCTGTTGAGATATTTCCCCCTTTCATCACAGATGTCTATTGATTTGGATTGTTCCTTGCTTTCTTTTGGTTAACTGGGATAGAGGTCTTTTATCTTGTTTATTATCTCTCAAAGAACCACAGATTTGGATTCATTGATTTTTTTTGTATGGGTTTTTTCTTTGTTTCTATTTCATTTGATCTCTGCCTCTGGATTGTTATGTTTATGTCTTGGTCTTGCGCGTAGGGTTATTTGGTTGTTGTCTCTCAAGTATTTTTAGACTTGGAGTGTTAGATCGTTCACTTTTGCTCTTTCTGGTTTTTTTTATGTAGGCACTTCAAGGCTAACTTGCCTCTAAACATGTGTATATTAATCAAAACAACTTGGTTTACAAGGCTCTGGTAAACAAGGTTATCCATCTGAGTTAATTGGTGATATAAATTGCTGTTGCCACATTAGCTTTAATTTAAAAACGGTATAACAATTACTCTGGTTGGTATAAACAATCTTTGTTCTATAATTTTTGCTGTCATATAGTATGACCTGTAACACTTCTTTCACCGTATAGGTATGTTTAATCTAAAATAAAGTTTGTTTCCCCAAAGTTAATCACACTACAGTAATCGCCAAAACAGCATGGGTAACTTGATGAAAGCTGTGCCTTGACTCCCCCTATACGTATGTATAATAACTGCTTTCTTGAGACGCAGGAGGGTCAACAAATAACCACTGAAAACAAGGGGGTACTCTATTAAAATTGAAACACTTTTTGTCAAACACCTTGCCATCCCCCGCTTACCAACTAACTACAGAAAGAGATTTGTCATGTTCCACAGGCCACGAGTATCACCAAACTGAATGGTCTGAGAAAGAAATGCAGCTTTGCTAGTGAGTAGGAAGTACCAGAAATTCCCAGCAGAAGATTGACTCCTCTGGGCATGAAGGGAAGAAATGCCTCAGAATTAACATCAGGCCCTTTGCTGGATCCTACTAGTAAAACAACTATTTTTTTAATAATCCTAATGAAGCTTACGTTCTAGGTGCCTCAAAGGTTTTAATACAAGAGACTTTTCTTAACTCCCCCCCACAGAAAGGAGAAATATCGAAAAAGTGGGGGTTTTCTGAATTGGTCGTTCTCCAGCTGTAGATTGGAGCCAGCTGTTATAGAGAGTATTTCTCTTGTAAAACGTAAAACTGCCTTCTTTAATTGACTAATGGACATAGAAACTGTGAAAAGATTATTCTCTATTCAGAAACAAATAAATGCTAAGGTCTCCTTAAGCTATGCACTTAAGTAAAATATATTAATACAGTGAGCTCTGACATCACAATGATAGTATTCTACCAAGGAGATGTTGCCAGGGCGATCAAGCCCCCACAAAATGGTAAAGTGCTCCTTGCCTCCACTGGGATATCTGCAGAGAAGAGAGGCGATAAAGGCCCTGCTGTTGAAGACCTGATATAAACATGGAAAGATGTTATGGAGACGCACTTGCAAGTATACAGATGGTCTCTGAAATGCCAGAGAGTGGTCACCAAAGTGCCACTAAAAACAATAAACAAAGTATATGCTCTCCTTGAGATAAGGCAAGGACTCCTCCATTCAGCACCAGTTACACCTCATCTGCCTTGAAATACTGTACAGCAGGTGGCAGCCATTTGTCCTGTATATCAGAACTCATTGGCTAATTAAGCTCTCTCCTAGGAGAATAACCCACGCTTATGCCACAACTTACATCCTCCTCCTTTTAATGGTTAGGAGACGTCTATAAGCCCACCACGAAGAACCTCGTCATACTAACAGCAAGAAAATGTATATTCATGGATTAACATACCATCCAAACATCTGTGTCTATTACCAATAGTAACCTATCATAACAATTAGTATTGTTTTTAAATACCTATATATCTATTGCATGTGCTTCAGTTGTAGGATTGAAAGGTATATATTATACTGTTTAGATACCTATATGTTTAATTGCATGTGCTTCATTAGTTAGGATCGGATCGCAAGGTTATGCCTGGACAAGCTGGCACCCCATGAATGATAACAGCCAGAATTGACTAAGACCAATGAGAACAGCTCCAGAGAGAGAAAGTAGACTGTTTTTATTCTCATCCACCTGTCGTCTTTCCCTTTCTAAGCCTAGGGACCAATCTTCAGAAGAGGGGGCTTGATAGAATGTAAGAGCTACGATGGCGTGCTAGCGTGTCTTTCCTGCTTCCGGCCGTAGGAAGGTGAAACTTCAAACAATAATAGGCCTGGACACTTATTTGATGAATTTGATTGAACATACAATCTCCCCCCCCCCCCTTGCTGGATTGTGGGACCCATGAACTGATGCCTGTGGGTTTGGTCACAACTGCTCACAAATTTGGTTTTACATATGAAGGATGCTTGAACTCAAAAAAAAAAAAAAAAAAAAAATGTTAAAAAATGAAAACAAAACAAAAAAAAAAACACGAGAATGATGCAGAAAAGTTTCGGCAGAATCTCATGATCTGGGATGGGTTAGGGTGGGGTGGGGGGAAGGGAAGGGGATATATGCCTGAACTGAATTGGAAAATTATGTATGAAATACACAATACATCAATAAAAATCTTTTCTCACATGAAGGATGTTTGTACTCACAGATTATCACTTATTGTTAAAAAAATGAAAACAAAACAAAACAAAAAAACAGAGAAAGATGCAGAAAAGTTATGGCAGAATGCATGATCTGGGATGGGTAGGGGTGGGGTGGGGGGAAGGGAAGGGGATATATGCCTGAAATGAATTTGAAAATGATGTATGAAATACACAAAGCATCAATAAAAAAATCTTTTCTCTCTGTCACACAAAAGAAGCCTATGCTTGAACTATGGTGGGCAGTGGGATCATGATGAATATTCTAGACTTTGTCATTTATCAGGATGAGTATCAAGCTAGTCTCTTATCAGACAGATAGAGGGCACAGCCATCTTGTAATTGCTACTAGACATGTGTAACAAGATGTGAAGTACCCTAACTGTGTTTGGCTTAACTCAAGAAACAGAAACTTTTACTGAGGTTTTGGCTCAGAGAAGGAGATAATTTGGATCTCTGCCTTTCTCACACTGTCATGAGGAATGCATGCCAGGAGGCCTTTGGCTCTGCAGCACCACGCAAGCAAAATCTTTAATGGGCATTTTTGAGAGCAGCCACAGGAGCTGCTGTCAGAGTCTACTCACTCTCTTTCTCTCTCTTTCTCAAGTCCAGTCTTAGAGACCTCATCCCTGAGAGAAGCACCCTCTCCTGCCTGCTGCCTCTAAGGAAAGTCATAATGCACCATAGTCACAACAGCCAGCAAGCCAAATTCCTGGATGGTTCTCAGGTCCAAAGGGAGGGAAGGGGCCTCAATAATGGTTGAGTCCCCATGCACACTGAGGCCAGAAACACTCCCAACGTGAAGGAGGGATCTGGTACAGAAACACCAATTTCTTCACAGAATTCTGGATGTGCTTCCTCTTGACCTAGCATCATGGACTCCACTGTAGGAAGACCCTCTGTTGGGGCCTCTGGCAACCAAGGAGAGGAGGGGGATAATCCTGGGCCCCACTTGCATAATGCAAAAGATAAGTAACTGACCTGCTGCAGTTCCTGTTCCTCAAGTATCAAATGAAGGAGATGACCTTCAAGAGAGAAACAGAGTATATGGTCATAGGAGATGAGGAGAACTACTTTGTCATCTTTACTAAGGCCTCTGAGTGCATGAATGTGGTCTTTGGAATTGACTTGGTAGACATGGACCCTTTGGTTCACATCTATACCCTTGTCCCTGCCCTGGGGATCACCTATGATGGGATGCTCCATGGTGTCCAGGGCATTCCCAAGACAGGCCTCATAGTGTTAGCCCTGTGTGTTACCTTCATGGAGGGCAACTGTGTGAGAGAGGAGAGGTGGGTTGAATCACATAGGGATTCCTGTTAGCAGGGTTAATTTTCTAATTGAGGAGCCCAGGAAACTCTTCACTGAGCATTTTCTGCAGGAAGGGTACCTGGAATACAGGCAAGAGCCTGACAGTGATCCTCCCCGCCATGAGTTCATGTGGGGCCCAAGGGCCCATGCTGAAACCACAAAGGTGAAGGTCTTGGAAGTTTTTGCCAGAGTCACTAAGAGAGATCCCAGATCCTACCCTGAGAAATGTGCAGAGGATTTGGGAGAGGTAGGAGAGAGGGCCTAGGCTGGAATTTCCCATCTGATGTGACTGCTGCTCTGATCAGCACATGTTCTAGTGCACTAGCAGGTTCCAACCATTATAATGTCACACAGGGTGGGAGTAGAGTGTGATCCATTTCACTCTTTCTTTTCTGTTTGGCTGACTGGTAGATATGTCTTCCTGTTTTCCAAAGTGTTACTCTTTGAAACTGTCATTGGCTTCAGGTTTTAAGTTCACAGATCATTTTATAATGCATGTAGTAATGTTTATCCAGGTTAGGAGAATTTTCATATTTTGAAACCTGATTGTGTCTTCTATCTAAATTTTAATGTGTCACAAGACTCCATGCATTTGAATTGGTGTTTCTCAAGGCAATGTAAAGTAAGTTTGACATTAACATGAAGGATAGAATCAAATTAGTTTTTCTTATTATGTTATTGTGTTTAGTGTCTCTTTCTGAGTAATTCTTTGATATGAAATCTAAAGTATGCTCGATGAATCTCTTCAAAAACCCTTGATTAGCACCTGCTCTTTCCAGTCCATGTTGGTGCATTATGCACAATCCTCTTACTGTTCTACTGGGTGACCTGGAGATCTTTATCTCCTTGGTATTCTAAAATGTTAATACTTTACTTGATAGTTTACTTGCTTCACATTTTAAAATTATGTATTTTTGTAAATTATGTAAAGTCATGTATTGTTGCTATTGATCCAATATGAGAGACAGTTTCTATTTTGTAAAACAACCCCAGGTGTCCCCCATTTTCCTTCTATTCAGTCACAATCTTCCATAGTATTGGAATTGGCATTTTCTTGAAGTATGAGGGAAAAACTTTAAATGAAAAATTGAAGTTAATTTCTTAATAGTTTATAATTTTTATTTTATATGTATGATTGTATTGCTTGCATGTATATAAGTGCACCTGTGATGTGCAATGTCCATGAAGGTTAGCAGAGGGCATTAGGTCCCCTAGACCTGGAGTTACGGACAGTTGTTAGCTGCCATGAGGCACACATAATTGAACTCTAGTCCTCTGCAAGAGCAGCTAGTCCTCTTTACCACTGACACATAACTCCACCCCTGAAGCTAATTTTAAATAATACTTTTATTTATTCAAGAATTTCATACACTGTTTTTCCACAGATTCATACCCCTGCCCTCTCTGTGGCACCACCTTCTCAATTTCATGCTCTCTCTGATTTATCTTTTTTAAATGGGCCTATCCAGTGTAATTTGTGTTTCCTAAATATTATTGGGTTTGGGTCTGTCGCGTGGATTCTGATTAACTGTTGCAAAAAATGCCTTCTTGGGAGAAATGTGTGGTGTGTTGCAGCACTATATGTTTGCCTGTTTCTCCCAAGGTCCCAAAGACAAACTGAGGAAAACTCTCCAAACTGCAGTTTAGAAGATTTCAGTGAGTTTAATGGGCTTGCTCGCAGAGTAAATGGTTGAGGGGGTCACTTACAGGATTTTTGACACTCTCCCTCATTTTCATCCTGGTTGGAGATCCCTGAGATCTCTGCCAAAAGTGGCGACAGTGGGAGAGATCCTTTCCCTAGCAGTCTCATATTTATAAGCCCTTAACCCCTTCCCCTTATCCAGCTAAGATGAGCTGGCTGCTTGGGAAGGGAGGTGAAAAGAAAATAGGACTTCAGATTTCCTGAAAAACGGGAAATCTGAACTCGCCAAGTGTGTCCTCTGAGTGGGACAGAAAGGCTCTAGAAAACTCATCCTTCACTGCATGACCCCTCCAATTTCGCAGCCCACAGGGCCCCAGGTACCAGCCCAGCCATCACTAGCACAGCCTTTTGTCTTGGAAGTCTTTGCTCTATAGACAAATGTTCAAGTTCAGCAAGAAAGAAAATAAAATACATGTGGAGTCTGTGAAAATTGTCTAGTGTTCTTTAGAGCATCTCAGGTCCTAGACTCCATTCTGAAACTTCTGCCTATTGAAACTCACTTCTAATTATACTACTAATGTGAATTTTCTAGTAGCCACTTTCAGTTAAATAAATTAAAAATATGTGACATTCATAGCATATTTTATATTTATCTGACTATCTAATTTTCAATCATTTGACATGTAAACCAACATATGTTTATTGTTTTGACTTTCTTTCTATTAAATCTTAGAACCTAATATATTTTTTAATCACCTGCTCATCTTTCACAGAAAAATGCAGTAAGATGATGCAGAAAGGAATGGGAACCAGAGTCAGTCTAGAGCCAGGGCTGAGCAGGCACTCTGTAGGACAGGGAATTGGACACATTCTCATGAACCCAGAAGTGTCACTGCTAACATCTTGGAATCTGTGAGATTTTCCTTAATCCATGGGATTAAAGAAATTAGGAAGTAAGTAGCTTTCACTCTAGTGTGACAGGGAAAGCTTCCACTTAGTACATAATGAATCAAAGAAACAAAACCAAATGTAGTACCAAGTCCAGGGAACAACCAGTCTTGATTAAAAAGTCTACAAAGAACTCAAAAAGCTGAGATTTTGGAACTCTATGACAATTTTGATTTACTGCTAAGACAAACTTCATTTGTCAGTAAGTGGATGAGGGTACAAGGTCACAGAGGGGTAATGGTTGAGAAGCAAAAATTTTACACTTACTGTGAGGACCTTTGAGGCTTTGCTTGCTGCCAAGCAGACAGAAGCAAGCTACTGGCTAATGATGATGGCAGAACAGGGGAGGTATGGGACCAGAGACACAGTTCCCTGCTCCTCACACAGTGCACAGCATATGATCCATATCCACAAGTGTCCTGTGTTCCCTGACCACTCTCAGAACTTGGGCCCACATTCATGCCAAGCATTTTCAGTCATAGCCTCAGGTTAAGAAACCCGGCATCTACAGCAAACTGCTGGAATCCTGCCAGCTGAGGCTCTAGAGAGAGCCTTAATCACCTGGCTCCCAGCTCCTAGGGACTGTCCTGTCCAGAACTGTTTATTGCTGACATCTGCTGAAGTGAGGTGGGTATGAGAGGATAGTCTCCTCAGCAGATGCCCAAGGAAGGTCCCTCTAGCCCCCACTGGAGAGGTCCCAGAAGGGTGAAACTTTCTGCTTTTGTTATTCGGCATGGTCTGCGCTCATAAGTGACACAGTGAGCATGAGTCCTTCCACCCTGTAGTCCTGGAGAGTATTGGGACACCTTTGTTTCCTCTTATATCTCCTAAATTTTACACAATAGTCTTAAAAATAATTGTATAACAGTAGGCCACTTCTTGGCAGGGAGTGGTGGGAGGATGTCTATCAGGTAGAACCAGCCTGCTCTATATAGTAAGTTCCAGGCCACCAGGCAATACATAGAGACCCCATCTCAAAAACAAACAACAAAAACATATATAAATCTTAAAAACTTGTAAAACACTTTTGCTGAAGGAATTGTTGAAAATTGTTCCATTAGAAATTAGGTAGTTTCTGAATACAGGATAATAGTGTCGTAGTAGTGTGTGCAGTGAGAATTCCCCCTACCAGGCCCTGGCTTTCTCTGAGTCACTACTAAAGTCTTTCAAAAGGGGCCTCATAAACCAAAGTACCCTGTTCATTGCTCTGGATAGCGTCTGGATTGTTCATTTCTCTTTACTTTGGAGATTGTCACCTCTGTGTTCACCTTGAAAGGTGTGTCATATCTAGGGCATTCCTTTGGTCTGTTCCTGGCTTTTAGATACCTGACAATATTTTGCTGCTTAAAATGATGCCCCTGTGTTCTTTAGAATGAAATACCTCACCAGAAGTTGATTGACTTCAAGTCACTGATGAAGAAATTAAATCAGCTTCTCATGGTGAAGTAGCAGGGAGGGCTGTGTGGTACAGCTCTTCATAAATGGAAGATGGAACCAAAGGAGAACTTTGAACCAAGACCAAAACCAAGCCTTTCAGGACCTGCCAGGTGCCAGGGTGCCATGAAGGCTGTGTCTTAGCCTTGTCACAATGAACATACACTGGGAGATTACAGTGTTACTGTTTAGAAAGGGGCTTGCCCACACCTGGTGTGAGACTTACTCTGCTTGGTCAGACATGAAGGGTCCTAGGCTTGCTGCCATAATCCCAGTACCTGTAGGCGTTGCCTGAGTCAAGGCTATACTTGCCTCTAAACATGTGTGTATTAATCAACATTGGTTTTAAAGGCTGTAAACAAACGGTATCCATCTGAGTAAATTGGTGATATAAATTGCTGTTGCCACATTAGCTTTAATTAAAAACGGTATAACAATTACTTTGGTTTGGTAATAAACAATTGTTCTTAATTTTGCTGTCATATAATATGACCTGGTAACACTATCTTTCACGTATAAGATGATTTAATCTAAAATAAAGTTTGTTTCCCCAAGTTAATCACATACAGTATCCCAAAACAGCATGGTAACTTGATGAAATGTGTGCCTTGACTCCCCCCTATAGGTATATATAATAACTGCTTCTTGAGACGCATAAGAGGGTCAAAAATATACCCTGAACTAACAAGGGGGGCTCTCTATAAATATGAACACTTTTTGTCCAACACCCTTACTTCCCCCGCTTACCAACTAACTACAGTAAAAGATTTGTATGTTCCACAGGCCAGAGTATCACCAACTGAATGGCTGAGAAAGAAAATGCAGCTTTGTAGTGAGTAGGAAGTACCAGAAATTCCCAGCAGAATGATTGACTCCTCGTGGGCATGAAGGGAAGAAATGCCTCAGATTACATCAGGCCCCTCTGTGGAATCCTACTAGTAACAACGATTTTTAATAAATCCTAACGAAGCTTATCTTCTAGTGCCTCAAAGGTTTTATACAAGAGACTTGCTTAACTCCCCCCCCAGAGAATAAGAGAAAGTGGGCTGATTAGGTCGTTCTTCAGCTGTAGATGGGAGCCAGCTGTTATAGAGAAGAGGGATTTCTCTTGTAAAAGCGGTAAAACTGCCTTCTTTAATTGACTAAATGGACATAGAAACTGTGAAAAGAATTATTCTCTATTCAGAAACAAATATAATGCTAAGGTCTCCTTAAGCTATGCACTTAAGTAAAATATATTAATACGGAGCTCTGACATCACAATGTAGTATTCTACCAAGGAGATGTTTGCCAGGGGATCCAAGCCCGCCACAAAATGGTAAATGCTCCTTGCCTCCAGCTGGGAAGCTGCAAGAAGAGGGCGATAAGGCCCTCTGTTGAAGACCTGATATAAACATGGAAAGATGTATGGAGACCAAAATTGCAAGTATACAGATGGTCCTTGAATGCAGAGTAGTGGTACCAAATAAGTGCCCTTAAAAAACTAATAAACAAATATATGTCTCCTTGAGATAAGCAAGACTCCTCTTTCAGCACCATTACACCTCATCTGCCTTGAAATACTGTACAGCAGTGGCAGCCATATGTCCTGTATATCAGAATCGAATTGGCTAATTAGCTCTCTCCTCGGAGTAATAACCCACGCTGATGCCACAAGCTTACATCCGCTAATGGGTAGGAGATGTTATAAACCACAATGAAGACCCTGTCATACTTATCAGATGAAAATGTAATTCATGGATTACATACCATCCAACTCTGTGTCTATAACCCAAGTACCTATCATACATTAGTACTTGTTTAAAATACCTATATATCTAATTGCATGTTGCTTCATTTGTAGGATTGAAAAGCTATATATTAGTAATGTTTAAATTCCTATGTATCTAATTGCGTGCTTCATTAGTAGGACCGAATGTTATGCGTGGACAAGCTGGCGAAGCCTAAAGAAACAGCCAGAATTGAACTAAGACCAGAGACACTCCAGAGAAAGTAGACGTTTTGCTTCTCATCCACCTGTGCCCCTTATTCTAAGCCTAGGGACGATTCTGCTGAAGAGGGGGGCGTGGTAGAGTGTAAAGGCTACGATTGGGGTTAATAGTGAAACAATAACAACAATGTAGCTGAACACTCATATTTGATCAACTGGATTGAATATACAAGCCCCCCCCCCTGCTGGATGGTGGGACTACATGAGCTGTGTGGGTTTGGCACAAGCTGCTCACAAATTGGTTGTACATGAAGGTTGCGTACGCACAAATTAGCACCTATTGTTAAAAAAGTGAAAACAAAACAAAAAATTTTTTTTTTTTTTTGCAGGACAGTTATGGCAGGAAGCATGATCTGGGATTGTAGGGGTGGGGTGGGGGAAGAAGGGGATAATATGCCTGAACTGAATTGGAAAATTATGTATGAAATACACAATACATCAAAAAATCTTTTCTCACATGAAGGATGTTGTACTCACATTATCACTTATTGTGAAAAAAAGTAAAACAAAACAAAACAAAAAGCAGAAGAGGGAGCAGAAATAGATTCTATGGCAGAATGCCATGATCTGGGATGGGGTGGGTGGGTAAGGGGGAGGGGAAAGGGGATATATCCTGACATGAATTGGAAAATGATGGTATGAAATACACAAGCATCAATAAACAAATCTTTTCTCCTCGGTAACACAAAAGGAAGCCATGCTTGACTATGGTGGCAGTGGAGCAAGTGAGGAATATTCTAGAACTTTGTCATTTTCAGAGGAGTATCAAGCTAGTCTCTTATCAGACAGATAGAGGGCACAGCCATCTTGTAATTGCTACTAGACATGTGTAACAAGATGTGAAGTACCCTAACTGTGTTTGGCTTAACTCAAGAAACAGAAACTTTTACTGAGGTTTTGGCTCAGAGAAGGAGATAATTTGGATCTCTGCCTTTCTCACACTGTCATGAGGAATGCATGCCAGGAGGCCTTTGGCTCTGCAGCACCACGCAAGCAAAATCTTTATTGGGCATTTTTGAGAGCAGCCACAGTAGCTGCTGTCAGAGTCTACTCACTCTCTTTCTCTCTCGTCTTATGCTCAACCACCAGTCTTAGAGACCTCATCCCTGAGAGAAGCACCCTCTCCTGCCTGCTGCCTCTAAGGAAAGTCATAATGCACCATAGTCACAACAGCCAGCAAGCCAAAGTCCTGGATGGTTCTCAGGCCCAAAGGGAGGGAAGGGGCCTCAATAATGGTTGAGTCCCCATGCACACTGAGGCCAAAAACACTCCCAACATGAAGGAGCGATCTGGTACAGAAACACCAATTTCTTCACAGAATTCTGGATGTGCTTCCTCTTGACCCAGCATCATGGACTCCACTGTAGGAAGACCCTCTGTTGGGGCCTCTGGCAACCAAGGGGAGGAGGGGGATAATCCTGGGTCCCACTTGCATAATGCAAAAGATAAGTAACTGACCTGCTGCAGTTCCTGTTCCTCAAGTATCAAATGAAGGAGATGACCTTCAAGAGAGAAACAGAGTATATGGTCATAGGAGATGAGGAGAACTACTTTGTCATCTTTACTAAGGCCTCTGAGTGCATGAATGTGGTCTTTGGAATTGACTTGGTAGACATGGACCCTTTGGTTCACATCTATACCCTTGTCCCTGCCCTGAGGATCACCTATGATGGAATGCTCCATATTGTCCAGAGCGTTCCCAAGACAGGTGTTGTAGTGTTAGCCCTGTGTGTTACCTTCATGGAGGGCAACTGTGAGAGAGAGGAGAGGTTCTGGGTGGGTTGAATCACATAGGGATTCCTGTTAGCAGGGTTAATTTTCTAATTGAGGAGCCCAGGAAACTCTTCACTGAGAATTTTGTGCAGGAGGGGTACCTGGAATACAGGCAAGAGCCTGACAGTGATCCTCCCCGCCATGAGTTCATGTGGGGCCCAAGGGCCCATGCTGAAATCACAAAGGTGAAGGTCTTGGAAGTTTTTGCCAGAGTCACTAAGAGAGTCCCAGAATCCTACCCTGAGAAAGGGCAGAGGAATTTGGGAGAGGTAGGAGAAGGAACAGGGCGGAATTTCCATCTGATGTGACCTGCTGCTCTGATCAGCACATGTTCTAGTGCACTAGCAGGTTCCAACCATTACAATGTCACACAGGGTTGGAGTAGAGTGTGATCCATTTCACTCTTTCTTTTCTGTTTGGCTGACTGGTAGATATGTCTTCCTGTTTTCCAAAGTGTTACTCTTTGAAACTGTCATTGGCTTCAGGTTTTAAGTTCACAGACATCTGTTATATGCATGTAGTAATGGTTATCCAGGTTAGGAGAAGTTTCATATTTTGAAACATGATTGGTGGTCTTCTTATAAATTTTAGATGTGTCACAAAGACTCCATGCATTTGAAATTGGTGTGTCTCAAGGCAATGTAAATAATTTGACATAACATAAGGATAGAAGATCAAATTAGTTTTCTTAGTATGTTTATTGTGGTTTAGTGTCCCCTCTTTCTGAGTAGTTCTTTGATAATGAAATTAAAGTTGCTCGATGATTCTTCAAAAACACTTGATTAGCACCGTGCCGGCTTATCCGTCCATGTTTGGTGCATTATGCACAAACCTCTTACTGTTTCTAACTTGTTGAGCTGGAGATCTTTATCATCCCTTGGGTATTCGTAAAAATGTTAATACTTTACCTTGAATAGTTTACTGCGTCACATGTTAAAATTATGTTATTGTTGTAAAATTATGTAAATCTGTAGTTTGCTATGGATCCATATGAGAGGACAGTTTCCTATTATCTATTTTAGTAAAACAACCCCAGGATGCTCCCATTTTACTTCTATTCAGTAACAATCTACCGTAGTATTGGAATTGGCATTTTCTTGAAGTATGAGGGAAAAACTTTAAATGAAAAATTGAAGTTAATTTTTGCTTAATATTTTATAATTTGTTTTATTTTATAAATGTATGATTGTATTGCTTGCATGTATATAAGTGAACCTGTGTTGTGCAATGCCTTTGAGGTCAGAAGAGGGCATCTTTTCCCTTGGAGCTGGAGTTCTTCTGGAACTGTAGTTACGGACGTTTGTTAGCTGCCATGGGCACACATAGTGAACTGACTCCTAGTCCTCTGCAAGAGCAGCTTAAGTCCTCTTTCTACCAACTGACAGAAAATAAAAACATAACTCCACCCCTGAAGCTAATTTTAAATAATAACTTTATTTAATGCCAAGAATTTCATACACTGTTTTTCCACAGATTCATACCCCTGCCCTCTCTGTGCCACCAACATGTCTCAATTTCAGCTCTCTCTGATTATTATCTTTTTTAAATGGGCCATCCATGTAATTTGGTGTTCATAATATTAGTGGGATTTGGGTGCTGTCCGCTGGATTCTGATAACTGTTTGCAAAAAATGACCTTCCTTGGGAGAAATGTGTGGGGTGGTTGCAGCACTATATGTTGGCCTGTTTTCTCCCCAAGGTCCCAAAGGCAAAGCAAGAAAGACTCTCCAAATTCACAGTTTGGAAGATTCTATTGAGTTTAATGGGCTTGCTCGCAGAGTAAATGGTTGAGGGGGTCACTTACAGGATTTTTGACACTCTCCCTCATTTTCATCCTGGTTGGAGATCCCTGAGATCTCTGCCAAAAGTGGCGACAGTGGGAGAGATCCTTTCCCTAGCAGTCTCATATTTATAAGCCCTTTAGTCTATTGATTTGGAGTTGCTTTATTTTTTGGTTAACTGGGCTATAGGTCTGTCTATCTTGTTTATCCCTTCAAAGAACCAAATTTTGGATTCATTGATTCTTTTTTATTATTCTCTTTGTTTCTATTTCATTGTTTTTTGCTCTGATTTTTGTTATTTCTTCCTGTATTTTGTGTTTAGAGCTCATTTGTTGTTGCTCAAGTGTTTTAGCTGCAGTGTTAGATCTTTTATTTGTACTCTTTCTGTTTTATTAAATGTAGGCACCCAGGGATATAATCTTCCCTTTTAGGACTGCTTTTAAAGTACCCCATAGGTTTTGTTGTATTGTATTGATATTTTCATTTACTTCCAGGAATACTTTTATTTGTTTCTTCATTGACATATTCATTATTCAGGAGTGTGTTCTTTAGTCTCTATGTGTTCTTGTAGCATATACGGCTTACCCTGGTGTTGATATTGAGCTTTATTGCACTGTGGTCTGTTAGAATGTAGGAAATTACTTCAATTCTTTTGCATTTGTTGAGGTATTTTTGTGTGTCTCAGTATGTGATTGATTTTGGAGAATGTTCTGTGGGGAGCTGAGTAGAAAATGTGCTCTAGGGTGTTTGGGTGGAATATTCATTACATGACTGTGACTTCCATTTTATATATCGTATTGTTCAGTTCAGATATCTCTATTTATTCTTTGTCTGGTTGACCTGTTTAAAGGGCTCAGTGGGGGTATTGAAGTCCCCTACTATAAGTGTGCTGGGATTAATCTGTGCCTTGAGGTCCTGGAGAATTGTGCTTATAAAATTTGGTACACCAGTGTTTGGTGTGTATATATTCATGATTGTGTAATCTTCATGGTTGATTTTTCCTTGTGTGTCCGGAAAACCAATCCTTCAGAGAGTACGTGAAGCAATTCATAGCACATAGGAGAGGAGCATCTATCCCTAAGCACCTAGAAAGAATAATTAATACAAGCATAGAAGTAATAACTTAGACCAAAAATTCAAATGGATAGCAAGGTGAAATGAAGCAACACATATCTCTTAATTATAACCTTAAATATTAATGGACTAAACTCCCCAATCAAAAGACATAAACTGGAAGTTGACTGTTTTGAGCAGAAGTTCAGACTGGGAGAATGGATTATGAAACAAAACCCTTCTATATGAGGTCTATAAGAAACCCATCTCACCTTTAAGTATAGGCACCAACTTAAGGAGAAAGGATGGAAAAATATTCCAAGAAAATGGTACCAAAAAGCAACCAGGAGTTGCTATTTTAATATCAGATAAAACATACTTCAAAGTAAATAAATCAGAAGAGACATATAGGTCCATATCTCTTTACCTGACATTTTGGGTTCCTCATTAACTCTTGAAATTTACAGGGTAATTCTATACTATACAATATTACTGACTTTCTAGAGCACTCTTAAAGATGCTCCATGGGACTGGGTAATTTTGAAACCAGAGTGCATGGGAGTATTTCAGTCAAAGATTTTAGTGGATCCCTCTCCCATGGAATTGACAGGAAAGATGCAAATTTAGAAAACTTGGGGTCAAATCTAACAGTATTGACAAATCATTCACATAGATATGGAATAAGGTTTGCTATCACACTTACACTGTGTTGAGCCTGGAGAGTCACGAATCATCCTTCCAGCACCTGACACACAGTGGCCCATTAGATCCATAATGACTGACTGACTGACTGACTGACTGACTGACTGACTGACTGACTGACTGACTGACTCAATGAAAGGCCAGTATAGACACTATAGAAACTAGAGGGGGAGTGTGGACTGAGTAGCATCAGGGTGTTCCCAGCAGCTGTCTTGACATTACATCCACCTCACAGTGGGCTTTGTAGGACTATTTCCTCCTGCATCTTGTGCATTAGAGAACTAACTGGTGAAGGGAAGAAGTTTCCATTCATATGCTTGAGAGTAATCTCAGTATTTGTTAGCATGAGTGTGAGCACAGGCTGCTGGAAGAGGGAGTGTCTGAGTTCAGTGTGAAGACACACCTTAAAGGGAAGTGAGCCCTCTCTATCTTGTCTGAAGATTGCTGTAAATGCATGCTCACTTTCACATATATGCTTGCACTGCTAGGTACATCCTTACCTGAACTGTGAAGTGTGCATCCTGAACCGAGGCTGAAAGTGAGGAGGAAGGACCTCCTGACTATGGGCAAAGAGCTGACAACATCACACTGAGAAGTCACTGAATCCAACTGGTGAAAACAAGAGGATATTCTGAGGTTGGAGTTGGTCAGAGGTCAACCGCAGGTCGTTTTGCTCATCTCAAGGCTGAAAGAGGTCCAAGGATGGAACTGACCTATTTGTGAAACAAGGTGGTAGTACAGAGGGCCAGGAAGTAGACCCAGTTCATGTAGTTGGGCACCCTGCTCTCTGTCATAGGAGGTAGACTTCTCGCTTGGGTTTCACTGCAAACGTATCTTCAAATGAACACTAAGTTGTTTCCCTGATGAGAAATCATTGATTGTCTCATTTGATTAGTCAGCCTCTGAGAATCCTTTGTGTGTTTCTGATGGGATCCTGAACATAAAGACAACAAGCTCCCAGAGTTAATAAGGTGTAGCTCCATATAGGAGGGGAAGAGAGTTTAAAAGACAGAATTGACTAGAGACCAAGACAACAGCTCCAGAGAAAGTAGACTGTTTTGCATCTCATCCACCTGTGCCCCTTTTCTAAGACTAGGGAACAATCTGTGGAAGAGGAGGTGCAGTAGAATGTAAGAGCTGCGATTGGGGTGAATGGTGAAACTACAACAATATAGACTGGACACTCATTTGATCAACTTGATTGAACATACAAGCCCCTCCTGCTGTATGGTGGGACCCATGAGCTGTATGGGTTTGGGCACAACTGCTCGCAAATTGGTTTTACATGAAGGATGCTTGTACTCACAAATTATCACTTATTGTTAAAAAAATGAAAACAAAACAACAACAACAACAAAAAACAGAAAGATGCAGAAAAGTTATGGCAGAATGCATGATCTGGGATGGGGTGGGGGTAAGGGGGAAGGGAAAGGGAAATATGCCTGAACTGAATTGGAAAATGATGTATGAAATGCACAAAGCATCAATTTAAAAAAGAAATTAGGTACTTTCTGAATACAGGATACTAGTGTCATAGTAGTGTGTGCAGTGAGAATTCCCCCTGCCAGGCCCTGGCTTTCTCTGAGTCACTACTAAAGTCTTTCAAAAGGGGCCTCATAAACCAAAGTACCCTGTTCATTGCTCTGGATAGCATCTGGATTGTTCATTTCTCTTTACTTTGGAGATTGTCACCTCTGTGTTCACCTTTAATGGTGTGTCATATCTAGGGCATTCCTTTGGTCTGTTCCTGGCTTTTAGATACCTGACAATATTTTGCTGCTTAAAATGATGCCCCTGTGTTTTTTGGAATGAAATACCTCACCAGCAGTTGATTGACTTCAAGTCACTGATGAAGAAATTAAATCAGCTTCTCATGGTGCAGTAGCAGGGAGGGCTGTGTGGTACAGCTCTTCATAAATGGGAGATGGAACCAAAGGAGAACTTTGAACCAAGACCAGAACCAAGCCTTTCAGGACCTTCCAGGTGCCAGGGTGCCAAGACCTCTGTGTGTTAGGCTTGTCACAATGAACATACACTGGGAGATTACAGTGTTACTCTTTAGAAAGGGGCTTGCCCACACATGGTGTGAGACTTACTCTGCTTGGTCAGACATGAAGGGTCCTAGGCTTGCTGCCATAATCCCAGTACCTGTAGGGGTTGCCTGAGCCTGTTGCCAAACAGAACACTGCTGAATGAAGGGATACAGGAGCCCCAGCAAGGACCAATTGTCCCGGCCCGTCTCTGGGCTGTGGGGAATGCACTCGTGCTGGTGCCATCGCTTGTCCTGTCAGACCTTCATCTGGGTTTCCCTTCACCCACCATCATGAGCAGCACAGGCAGGTGGTGAGCAGCATCCTGAGGCTGCAGCAGCAGAGTGTTTTCAGGTGCAGGTCCCTGGGAAGGTGGGCCCCACACTCACTGAGGCCTTCATTCTCTCCTGCATCTGCTCCTGTCAGTGAAGAGGTCTGGGAGCCTCTTTCTGGGCTGCCCCCTATTATGAAGAATGGTGGAGTTGCAGAAAGATGACAGTACTACCTCATCAGCTCCCTGAAGAACAAGACCCCTCATTGCTCAGATTTGCCCTAGGTCATTCACAGGAAGTATTTCCAGGAGCACTGCTTATAAACCTCCCCAGGCCCCTTTGCTGAATCTTCAGGAGCCATAATTAAATCCTGCCTGTGAGAAGCAGTGCACCTGAGGCCCTCAAGATTTTCTGTCAGTTTTGAAGAACTAGTTTCCCTCTTATTGAAACATTCCAGGGATTCTGCAAGTCTCATCAATGCATATTTTGCAATCATGGATTAGAATGTCAAAATATTTGTGCAAAGGCAGTAAAATTATGGCTCAAACCCAAAATGAATAATTTTTTTCCCAAATTGCAATTTACACAATGAACAATTTGGATACTAGGTTTTTTCACAAGCTCATTTTAAAAGCAAATGATGGAACATACAAGGTTGCCCAGTAGTGGGAAACCTGCTGACCCTTCAGCTGAGAGAAGTGGTCATGTACCTTTGGGAGAATAGGAAGACATTTTTTAGGCTCTTTAATTCCAATAAGATTTCCTCAACCTGGATCATCACCTGCCCTCATACTCATGGGTTCTTTGTCCTGGAGTCAAACAGGCCCCAGGAGTAAAACAGTGTCCCATGGTCACTGTGCACAACCAGGCCACCTGTACTGAATACAGATGACTGTTCTTGTCATCTTTCACTTAACAATGCAGTGTAACAACCATTGTATGGTGCTGACATTGTGCAGGGTATGTGGAAATATTGCACGGTGAATATAAGGGACCTGAGCATCTGTGGATGGTTATGTCCTGGGATCCTGGAACTAGTCCCCACTGGAACCCAAGGATGATATGAAGTCTGTTCCTCCAGGTCCATGCTGTGTCTGGCTGGTTGCCTGCACTTTCCTCTATTCTGTCCTTCAGAAGCTGTGGGAAACAAAGAGGTCTCTCTGCCCCCCACCAGGAACATTATCAGACTTGAAGCAGTGCATATGTTTTTTCTGTAAAATAAAGGGATTTTCTTCCCTAAATCTTGGCTTGTCTGGATGGAATTTTCTGAGACCCTGAGCAGGGAAGAAGGACAAGCACCTCATGCTGTTTCCAGACTTGGCTTAGGGAGACTGACTGGCAATGGCTAGCTGAGTGCACCTTGTTTTAAGTGTGCACAAGTACATTATTTTCTCACAGGACCAGTGTAACTTCCAGTGTTAGGAGAATAAATACTTTTTTTTTGTTCCTCTTCATGTCCCCACTGGCTGCACACCATCACCTTCCCAGGGTGGAGGTCCTTCCAGACTTTGGGTTTGGACAGATTCCTGCTGTGTGGAAAAGACCCCTCCATTCTCCTTGATGCTGCACTCCAGTGTCTGTGAGTCCTGACACCAGAAACTTACAGTTGACCTCATAATTTCAGGAGGAGCGAATGGCCTTCCCCCACCCATATCTTAGAGACTACCCAGGTGTCAGGACATGTCCAGTCCCATCCCTCAGCCCTGGTTGTTAGCTGTGCACAGGAGTAGGAATCTTTCTTGTTACAAACATGCAAGACTCAGAGAAAGCAGCCTGTTGTCAGAGCCTGTGACTTTGCTGAGTTTTAACACAAGGTGGTTCATTTATTCCATAAGCAAACCAGGCTGTTGGCTCTGTAGCCAGAACAACACATAACCTTGATTCAGAAGACAGGGAAGACATTTGCAGATACCTCAGAGAGCAGCAGCCAACAAGGATTCAGAAACATGCTCTACCCTCTGAGGTTCTGAGGAGAGAGCCCAAATGTGAAGGTAGAGAACACAGCCACCACCCACCCAGCTAAGTTGGGACAGGTCACCTCCATTAGCTCCTTCACAGGTTTCAGATCTGCACCTTTAACATGTGACTCACTTGGCTGTTGGGAGGCAGTTTTCTTGAAAGTGCCCTGAGGGTAGATTTTCTTGCCAGCTGGATTGAGCAGAAGAGACAAGGTTGTTGGAGGGGTTCTCACACCTGTTTTCTTCTTTGTTGGCCGTGATTCTGGCATTTGGGAGAGCCACAGCTGTGTTGTGATTTTCCAAATGGCTGGGTGGGAGCCTGGTGATTGTGCAACTCAGGATCTTCCTTCTGTGCAATGTCTGGACAACCAAGAGATATCCTGTGGTCCTGGTGCTCAACAGGTACCTTTCATTATGAAAACACATCACCATAGACTGTAAGCCAAATGGTCAACGTCATCCTCCTGCGGTCTGGCTTCCTACCCACTCTTCCTTGTTTCCTCTTAGACTCTTCACCTTGCTCCTTTTTAATCTCCCCTCCTTCCTACATTCCATCCTAACACTCCGTGTGGATAGCCTCAACCTGAGCCTTCTTAATCCCCTGATTCCTTTCTCACTGTTCCCTTTCTGGTCATCAACTGCAGGCCCTCTACATTACCCTCATTTGTCAGCACTCCTCAGGGCCTGGTGAGTCTAACAGCATCTCCAGGTGGCCAGGGCATTGTGCTGAGTGATTATTCATGCGAGTGTTTTCCTATGTATCATAATTAGCAAATACTGTTATCCTGATTGGCTGAGTATCTTTACACCATAAAATTATAGAAAGTGTATATTCTTTAGTCTGTGTAAACCTACATGCATGACTCATATCTTCATAAACCCTTGGAAGTGAGTGTCCAAGAATGGGGAAAGGGAGAAAAAAATAATGCTTATGAATGCCTTCAGCAGCTTCATCTAGCAGACATTCTGTTCTCCATGGAAATCCTCAACCTATGACCTGGGTGTGCTGTCCATTCATCCTGGGACTACACTGCTCTGTAGGCCAGAGTGAGCTGGAGAATTGGGCTACCTGGTAGTCATAAGTGACAGTCCACCTGGGGAAGAAAGCAAGGAATGGAGCATTGGACTTTGGACCAGAGCTTGTGTACTCAATCCTCCACAGACCATACCACAGAATGCACTTTCCTTCACACTGGGGCTCAGAACCAGGCAAGGCTAGGTCCATCTGTGGGAGCAGGGCAGGCAGAGGAGCCAGTTAGAGGTGCCCCCCCCCCGAGATACAGGTTAATAGAGTTCAAGTAAAATTTAAACTCTTTAAGAACAGTTGAAGCCTCTACATTGCTTTGACTCTTATTTTCCATACAGAACTCAACCCTGGAACCTGAAGACCTGTGCCTGTGAAGGAGCAAAGCAGGTAAGTGGATTCTAAGGTACATTGGTGGGCAGGGTCAAAATCACTGCTGACCTAGATGGGTGTGGCCTGAACATACCAGACAGAGCTGTGACATATGACTTGGGAACAGAGATTTATATCCTTGCAGAACTTGGCCTAGGAACTTTGAACCTGGGGGCCAGGGATGTCACTGCTGATGTCAGTGTTGTGCATGGTGGGTTGGAGTGCTGAGCTATGTGGCCATCACCTGGTCAATACCAGGCTGGGCTGTGAGTGGTGAATTATCAAGTGGGGACCCAGAACCTCTGAAGCTGGAAGGCATAGCTGGGAGTTCTGAGGTATGAGTGCCATTCAGGGCTGGGACTGCTGAGCTGTTTGGCCTGGGCCTAGATAATACGACATAGGACTGTGAGAAGGAATGACATTGGAGTGGGGATTTGTACCTTGACAGGATTTAATACAAGGCGGCTGGAAGAGAAGGGCTAGTCTGGGCTATTGATATGAAGGTGGTAGGTGTGGCTGTTTGTTTTGAGCTAGGAAGACAGGGCGTAGACAATGACAGACAGGGTACTGAGTGACAACTTATGATGTTATAATGTGGTTTTGAGACCTGACATAATGTGAGACAGTTCTTCAACAAGAGAGGTGGGGCTGTGAATTCTGGGATTTAGAGGTGGGCAGGGCTGTGTTTGCTGTGGTAGAGTTTGGGTGCAGGATGGTGAGTAGTGTGGTTGGATTAATGGGCCAGGCTGTGACAGCTGAGGCTGAGGCTGAGGCAGGAGTGATGACATTCAAGATTTACGTAGGGTGCTTATTTTGAGTACAAAGTTAATGCAGCCGTGGGACATTGGAAGAGGACAGCAAAGCTCTGTGTGAAAAGGTAAGAGTGATGGGTAGGACTGTGCATGGAGATGTAGAGGTTAATGTTTCAGTTGACTGGTGACTTTGGAAGTGAGGACAGAGCTTTGGATCCTGATATAAGGTGAGGATAGGCTTCAGGAGGAGCAGGTAGGGCAATTAGTGTTGCGATTTGTTAGGTTTTACCAAGAAAATGTTCAGGCGTGAGATTTGAGTCCTGGTGTTAGTGTTTGGACTCAAGTCCTTTGAGAGGAGCCATGGTGGGTTATGACTACCACCTTAAGAGCTGGTGCTGCAGAATCACATTTGGAGTATTGGGCTAAAAATTATTGGAGAAAGTAAGCGATGGACATGGAATTCTGAGTTAGGAGTTGGGGCAGGGCTGTGTGTCTTCACATTATGTGTGTAAGTCCAAAGAAGTACCAACATAAGGCTGTGAGGGCAAAGAGAGGAGTGGGGGCATTTTGGATTTCCTGTGGGATCTTGTCTGGGAGGAGACCAGTTTACCTGCCCATCTGGATTTTCTTTTTCTTTGTTTTTTTTCTATTAAAATTTTTTCATTTTTTAACAATAAGTAATAATTTATGAGTACAAGCATCCTTCATCTAAAACCAATTTGCAAGCAGTTGTGCCCAAACCCACACAGCCCAAGGGTCCCACCATCCAGCTGGGGGTCTTGTATGTTCAATCAAGTTGATAAAATAAGTGTCCAATCTATATTGCTGTAGTTTCACCATTCACCCCAATTGCAGCCTTACATTCTACCATGCCCCCTCNGGAGTGCTGAGCTATGTGGCCATCACCTGGTCAATACCAGGCTGGGCTGTGAGTGGTGAATTATCAAGTGGGGACCCAGAACCTCTAAAGCTGGAGGGCAGGGTTGGGAGTTCTGAGGTATGAGTGCCATTCAGGGCTGGGACTGCTGAGCTGTTTGGCCTGGGCCTAGATAATACGACATAGGACTGTGAGAAGGAATGACATTGGAGTGGGGCTTTGTACCTTGACAGGATTTAATACAAGGTGGCTGGAAGAGAAGGGCTAGTCTGGGCTATTGATATGAAGGTGGTAGGTGTGGCTGTTTGTTTTGAGCTAGGCAGACAGAGCCCAGACAAAGACAGACAGGGTTCTGAGTGATAACTTATGATGTTATAGTGTGGTTTTGAGACCTGACATAATGTGAAATAATGAACCTGACATAATATAACTTATGATGTTATAGTTTGGTTTTGAGTCTTGTTATAATGTGAGACAGTTCGTCAACAAGAGAGGTGGGGCTGTGAATTCTGGGATTTAGAGGTTGGCAGGGCTGTGTTTGCTGTGGTAGAGTTTGGGTGCAGGATGGTGAGGAGTGTGGTTGGATTAATGGGCCATGCTGTGACAGCTGAGGCTGAGGCTGAGGCAGGAGTGATGACATTCAAGGTTTAGACAGGGTGCTTATTTTGAGTACAGAGTTAATGCAGCCCTGGGACAATGGAAGAGGACAGCAAGGCTCTGTGTGAAAAAGTGAGGTTGATGGGCAGGACTGTGCATGGAGATGTAGAGGTTGATGTTTCAGTTGACTGGTGACTTTGGAAGTGAGGACAGAGCTTTGGATCCTGATATAAGGTGAGGATAGGCTTCAGGAGGAGCAGGGTAGTGCAATTAGTGTTACGATGTGTTAGGTTTTACCTAGATAATGTTCAGGCATGAGTGAGATTTGAGTCCTGGTGTTAGTGTTTGGACTCAGGTCCTTTGAGAGAAGCCATGGTGGGTTATGACTCCGACCTTAAGAGCTAGGGACTGGCTGGTACTGCAGAATCACATTTGGAGTACTGAGCTAAAAATTATTGGAGAAAGTAAGCGATGGACATGGAATTCTGAGTTAGGAGTTGGGGCAGGGCTTTGTGTCTTCACATTATGTGTGTAAGGCCAAAGAAGTACCAACATAAGGCTGTGAGGGCAAAGATAGGAGTGGGGGCATTTTGGATTGCCCATGGGATCTAGTCTGGGAGAAGACCAGTTTTCCTGCCCATCTGGATTTTCTTTTTCTTTGTTATTTCTATGACTTTTTAATTTTTTTAATTTTTTAACAATAAGTAATAATTTATGAGCACAAGCATCTTTCATGTAAAACCAATTTGCAAGCAGTTGTGCCCAAACCCACACAGCCCAAGAGTCCCACCATCCAGCTGGGGGTCTTGTATGTTCAATCAAGTTGATCAAATAAGTGTCTAGTCTATATTGCTGTAGTTTTGACATTCACCCCAACTGCAGCCCTTACATTCTACCATGTCCCCTCTTCCGCAGATTGTTCCCTAGGCTTAGAAAAGGGGCACGAGTGGACAAGAAGCATAACAGTCTACTTTCTCTGGAGCTCTCGTTTTGGACTGTGTTCAATTCTGGCTGTTTCTTTTCATGGGCTGACAGTTTGTCAAGGAATAACCTTTCAGTCCTACTAATGAAGCACAGGCAGTTAGATATATAGGTATTTAAACAGTACTAATTGTTATGGTAGGTTACTTTGGTATAGACACAGACATTTGGGTGTTATGTTTTACATGAATTACATTTTATTTCTGTAAAATATGACAGGGTCTTACTGTGGCTTATAACATTGCCTAACCACTAGAGGATGTAAGGTTGTGGCATCAGCCATGGGTTATTCCTCCAAGGAGAGAGCTAATAGCCAATTATATTTGGGATATATGGGCATATGGCTGCCTCTGCTGCACAATATTTCCAGGCAGGTGAGGTGTAGCTGGTGCTGATGGAGGAGTCTTGCTTGACTCAAGGAGACCTATGTTTGCTTTATTGGTTTAGTGGCCTTTGGTAACACTCTCTGGCATTCCAGAGACCAACTGTACACTTGCAAGTGCGGTCTCAATACATCTTTCCCATGCTTACATCAGGTCTTTGACAGCAGGGCCTTATCGCCTCTCTTCTTGCAGGTATCCCAGTTTACAGGCAGGAAGCCTTTACCTTTTGTGGGGGCTCGGATCCCCTGGCCAACATCTCCTTGGTAGAACAATCCATTGCTGATATCACAGCTCTCCTGTATTAATATATTTTGCTTAAGTGCACAGCTTAAGGAGACTTTAATATTATATTTGATTCTGAATAGAGAATAATCCTTTTCACAGTTCCTATGTCTATCAGTCAATTAAAGAAGACAGTTTTACCAGTTTTATAAGAGATTACCTCTATAGCAGTTGGCTCCAATTTACAGTTAGAGAAAGACCTCATCATCATCATATTTCTCCTTTTTCTATGGGGGAGAGGTAAGAAAGTCTCTCGTATTAAAATCTTGCAGCACCTACAAGGTAAGTTTCATTAGGACTCATTATAAATAGTTGTTACAAGTAGGATCCACTGAGGGGTTTGATGTCTGTAGCAATCAGGCTTTTCTTCCTTTCAATGTTCAGACGGGCCAACCATTCTGCTGCACTTCCTGGTACATCCTACACAATGCAAAGCTGTATCTTTTCTTCCTCAGCCATTAAGTTGGTGACATTTTGACCTGTTGGAACATACAAATCTTTTCTCATAGTTTTAAGATTTAAATTGCAAGGTTTTTGACAAAAAGGTTTCATATCGATCTGTATCCCCCTTTTTTACCAAAGGCCACTAAACCAATAAAGCAAATATAGGTCTCCTTGAGTCAAGCAAGATTCCTCTGTCAGCACCAGCTATGCCTCACCTGCCTGGAAATACTGTGCAGCAGTGGCAGCCATATGCCTGTATATCCCAAATCTAATTGACTATTGGCTCTCTCCTTGGAGGAATAACCCACAGTTGATGCCATTAGCTTACATCCTCTAGTGGTTAGGAGATGTTATAAGCCACACTAAGACCCTGTCATATTTTCCAGAAAAAAAACGTAATTCATGGATTAACATACCATCCAAATATCTGTATCTATACCAAAGTAACCTACCATAACAATTAGTACTGTTCAAATACCTATATATCTAATTGCTTGTGCTTCATTAGCAGGATCGAAAGGTTATTCCTGGACAAACTGTCAGCCCATGAAAGGAAGCAGCCAGAATTGACCAGTGTCCAAGTCAACAGCTCCAGAGAGTTCTGTTTCCCATCCACCTGTGCCACTTTTCTAAGCCTAGGGAACAATCCATGGAAGAGGGGACATGATAGAATGGAAGGACTGCAATTGGGGTGAATGGCGAAACTACAGCAATATAGTCTGGACACTCATCTGATCAACTTGATTGAACATACAAGCCTCCCCAGCTGGATGGTGGGACCCATGGGCTGTGTGGGTTTGGGCACAACTGCTTGCAAATTGGTTTTACATGAAAGATGCTTGTACTCATAAATTACTACTTATTGTTAAAAAATGAAAAAAAATAAAGTAATTATAAAAAGAAGAAGAAATGAAAGGAAAAATCCTAAGAAATAGAATGGAGGAAGTAGAACAAAGAATATCAGACCTGGAAGATAACACAGAGCAATTAAAAAGCTCAAATAAAGATTATGAAAAATTTAAAAATACACAAAAGTGTAACAACCAGGAAATATGGGAACTATGAAAAGATCAAACCTCTGCATCATAGGAAAAGAGGAAGGAGAAGAATATCAAGAGAATAGCATTGATCAGATCTTTAACAGAATAATAGATGAAAATTTCCCCAAAGTAAAAATAGACAAACCCATACAAATACAAGAAGCACAAAGGACTCCAAATAGACATGATCAGAAAAGAAAATCCCCACGCCATATCATAGTTAAATGCTAGATACCCAAAACAAAGACAAAATTCTGAAAGCTACAAAAGAAAAATAAGTCTCATACAAAGGGAAACCCATCAGAATTACAACTGACTTCTCAGCACAAACCATGAAAACAAGAACACAGAGCAAAGCTTTTCCTGTGTTAAAGGACTATGGATGCCAACCCAGAACACTATACTCAGCAAAAATGTCAATTACAGTTGAAGGAGAGAGAAAATTCTTCCATGTCATACTCAAGACGATAGACTACATGTCCGTAAAACCAACTCTTCAGAAAATACTCGAAGCAATTCAAAGGGCAGAAGAGAGGAGCAACTATCCCCAAGCACCTAGGAAAAGAAACTAATAAAAACATAACCACAGGAGTAGAATTGGAGACTAAAAATCCAAATGGATAATAAGGTGAGAGGAAGCAACATCCATCTTTCAATTATAACCTTAAATATTAATGGACTAAACTCCCCAATCAAAAGACATAGACTGGGAGAATGGATGAGGAAACAAAATCCATCTATATGCTATCTACAAGAAACCCATCTCAATTTCAATGATAGGAACCAACTTAAAGTGAAGGGATGGAAGAAAATATTCCAAGCAAATGGTACCAAAAAAAAGCAGTTGTTGCTATTTTAATATCAGACAAAATAGACTTCAAAGCAAAAGAAATCAAAAGGGACAAAGAGGGCCATTATATCTTTATTAAAGGAACAATTGATGATGAAGATCTCACAATCATGAATATATATGCACCAAACTCTGGTGCACCAAACTTTATAAAGACAACTCAGGATCTCAAGGCACAGATTAACCCCTGCACACTAATAGTAGGGAACTTCAATACCCCACTAAGTCCTTTAGACAGATCAACAGGACAAAGGATAAACAGAGAGACAACTGAACTGAATGATACAATACACTAAATGGACCTCACAGACATCTATCGAATATTCCACCCAAACACCAGAGAATACACTTTCTACTCAGCACCCCATGGAACATTCTCTAAAATAGACCATATACTGGGACACAGGA
>VZQC01001330.1:236749-279444 GCA_009823505.1 Rhizomys pruinosus | reverse complement strand
TTTTTTTTTTTGCCTGTATTCTGATGCCAATCACAAATGTCCTTTCACTATTTTAGAAGCTGGTTTTTCTTGCCTCGTTCTGCTGCTTTTGTTTGTTTGTTTGTTTCCTCCTAATTGTTTATGGAGTATTGACGTGTCTGGGTTTCAGGCTTTCAATTTTGTTTATCTATTGGATATTGGAAGTCTAAGTCACTCTTCCCTTCCTGTTCTGATGGTTCTCCAAAAAAACCCACTTGGATACTCTCTCATCAATTACAGTTAGCAGGGGTGTGGGGCTGGGGGAATACCTGTCTGGAGCAAGTTCCAGGCTCCTGTGCTTCACGTGTTCTTAGCAAGACCCCAACCTGAGCACCCCGCACAAAGACACAATGGTGCC
Source organism: Rhizomys pruinosus (assembly GCA_009823505.1). NCBI lineage: Eukaryota > Metazoa > Chordata > Mammalia > Rodentia > Spalacidae > Rhizomys > Rhizomys pruinosus. The sequence continues at coordinate 279,068 of VZQC01001330.1, read as the reverse complement.
AGACCCACCTGGCACAGGCTGCAAAGGCGAAGGGCACCTTCACCCTGACAGCCACCCCCTACAAGGGGTTAGGACCCTTATCCAGAAACCCAAGAGTCAATCTACATTAAAATCTACCTGTCTGGAGCGAGTTCCAGGCTCCCATGCTTCGGGTGGTCTTAGCAAGACCCCAACCTGAGCACCCGGTACAAAGACACAATGGTACCAGACCCACCTGGGCACCAGCTGCAAAGGAAAAGGGTGGCTCTGCCTAGACCGCCACCCCCTATAAGGGGTTAAGACCCTTATCCAGCAACCCAGGATTAAATCTACCCTAAAATCTAACTGTCTGGAGTGAGTTCCAGGCTCCTGTGCTTCAGGTGGTCTTAGTAAGACCCAAACCTGAGCACTCTGCACAAAGACACAATGGCACCAGACTCACCCACCCAGCACCAGCTGCCTGTTGCTGTTATTTTTTGAGGCAGGGGCTCTCTTTAGTCCCAGCTGGCCTGGAGCTCACTCTGTAGACTAGGCTGGCCTTGAACTCACAGAGATCTGCCTTCTTCTGCCTCCCAAGTGCTGGGATTAAAGGCGTGCACCACCATACCTTTTTAATCCTACTAATGAAGCCCAAGTAATTAGAGGTACAGGTATTTAAATGATACTAATTATGATGGCAAGTCACGTTGTGGACATAGACACATTTATTTGTGGTTCTGGGCCAAATTGTTCTAAGAAAGACAAGAAATTACAATGTTTTTAGTTAAATTGGACCAATGTTTTTACCTTAACCCATTGTAATGTGACCTTTTAACTTTGGCTTCTAGTTTAATAGATTTATGGTGTTTTTTCTACAGATTGTAAACAGCTTCATTTTGCTTTTGGTTTTTCCAAGGTAGGGCCTCCTTCCAGTCCCAGCTGGCCTGGAGCTCACTATGCAGACCAGGATGTCTTTGAACTCACAGAGACCCTGTCTTGGCCTCCCCAGCACTAGGACCAAAGTTGTCTGCTACCACACCCAGTTCCACAAACCTGTAATTATGAGCCCAATTTGCATTACAGTAGACTGGCCTCTAGAATCAGGTCCTCCAGGAAGCTTAACAGACAAAAAGAAAACCTGAGCTGATTTAACCACCTCAAGGACTTTATTTACAGGATAAAATAAATAAATAAAAGGTTTCAAGGAGAACTTTTAAAACATATTTAAACTGTAGCTGGCTTTTCACAAACTTATATGCAATCCAATATCTGGTGAGTTATCTCCACTACACTACCCCGCCTTGAACTGAGTGGTCTGTGCAAATGTGCACCTCAATATAAGGCTTGCAGCAAAAGCCTTGAGCTTGCTCCATTGGCACTCCTGCCCTCCCTGCTTCTTAACCTGCCCTGTGACCTTACCTACAAGAAGAAGGAATCCTGGGCTTCCCCTAGGGGCTGAAATTCAGCCTGCAGGGTAGTTCCAAGCCCAATGAAAAAGCGTATAGAAGGCAAGTGGATGGGAGAGGAAAACCTCTGCTTTCAAATTTCTCTGAATACCCATAACCTGGGAAGGCTGGGGGACTGACTGATGCCCCTAATAAGAGGAAGCCAAAACATCACCCATTGACTCCAGAGAGGTGCCCTGCTGAGAGGGTGAAAACCCACAAGAGAGTGCAGGCCACTCAAAGCTTATTAGCGAAGTGGTCTCCGGCACTCAGGCCAAGTCGCCATCAGCGCCATCCATAGGCACAGCAGCAGAGTCAACACAAGAATTTCCTCTGCCTCCATCCTTAGTCTGTGCCTTCAATGATTCAGAGATGCTAAACTGTCTCTGGGCTAGAACATGAAACACAATAGCTACAGCAAACCATGGCACACAGTCAACAAATACATGTCATACATCACAAAACATAGCTCCCTTAAAAGTATTATTTCCCATCTTACAGGGATTCTAGCTCACCAAACTGGTTTCCCTGCCCCAGTTTGATGCATCAGAATGTAGGAAGCATCATTTGCCATGAGCAGGTACAGCATGATCCTACTAAGGAAAGGGGAGCATAGTACCTGCCTTCAGCCACTGTAGAGAACTGGCCCCTTGGTGCAGAGGTCAGTTGGTTACTTTTTAACCCAAATTGAGAGATACTTCCAACTCAGGTCCTTAGCCGGGGACAATGTAACGTTTCCCACTTTGTACATGCTTTTTCCACCTGCCCAAAGACTGCTGACCCCTGGACAGGAATTTCAGACTGATGGCGGATTGACTATCTTCAGCCTACACCCACTCACAATTCACTTCACCACACCAGCTATCCAGGTTGGTGGTCTAAAGGACCACAGTCTAACCCACTATCAGGCCTGCTTCAGCCTGCATGCGCATGCAAAATATAAAGTCCAGGAATTCTGTAATGATAGTAATGGAGAATTAGACTTATAGCCTGCTACAGCTTGCTTTTTAAATTTTTTTTATTTTATTTATTTCTGTATGTGTATCAATGTACTGTCTGCATGCAAGTTTGTGCACCCGTGTTGTGCAATGCTGCGGAGGTCAGAAGAGGGTGTCAGATTCCCCTGGAACTGGAGTTCTCCTGGAATTGGAGTTTCAGACGGTTCTAGGCTGTCATGTGGGTGCTGGGGATTGAACCCAGGTCCTCTGTAAGAGCGGTCAGCGCTCTTAACTGCTAGGCCATCTCTCCAGCCCTACAGTTTGCTTTTATGAACAAAATGACGTCAGCTCCCAAAGCCAATCACAGACCCCCAGTTATGAGCCACTCCATACTGCTGCTCCACGTAGTATCCTGTACCTGGGCCACAGTGCTTGCTACTTCTTGGGGCAGGGTCAGATTAATCCCATGATTCCCACCCACATAGTGCCCTGAGGGGTGCTAGCTGATAACTAGCACCAATTCAAACTGGATCTTCCTACACCAGTGTCCTGTCTGTCTGAACAAGAAATATACACACTCTTCTATACCTGAGGGTAGCCTGGAGTAATTTAGGAATAAGAGACAGCCATGAGTCCATTTCAAGGAGGCAAGAAGATTTGTAGTTCAAGATAATCCCTCTGTGCCTTTTTAACTTGTTTTGGTTTATTACACTGAATTCATTGTATGTCATAAACTGTGCTTTGTATTGCTAACTAAAGTTAGTATTAGTTTATTCCCTGAAAGGATGATAAAAATTTCAGCTGACAAGTCACTATATCTGCAGCATAATGAGGACTATGTTTATTGTCATTTTGTCTGGCCTCGTGACCAATAAGAATTTCTGGAAGAATGTTCCATCTAAGCTTGAATCTGATGGGTTAATTTTGGACAGCTGTTAGTACAGCAGGTCCTTCTGAGACCAACTTCAGATGGAGTTCAATAAAATATCAGACATTAACATCACAGGGGTCACTAAGTGCAATGGCCCTGTTGGACATCAGGAGGAGCAAATGGTCTTCCCCTACCCATATCTTGGACACTACTCAGGTCTCAGGACATGTCCGCTTCCATCCTGCAGCCCTGGTTGTTAGCTGTGTACAGGAATAGGCATCTTTCGTGTTACAAACATGCAAGATTCAGAGAAAGCACCCTGTTGTCAGAGCCTGTGACTTTGCTGACTTCTTTTTCTAAATCTTTTATTAAAGTTTTGTGCATTTCATACATCACTTCTCAGTTCAATTCAGACTCATTTCCCCCTAAATGCCCCCCACCCCTCCCAAGTTCATGCACTCTGCCATACATGTTCTGCTTCCCCTTCTAAGTCCTTTCAAAGTTTTTCAAAGCAGAAGATTATTGGGGGGGGGGGTTGGACTCTTCTGCTTCAGTCAGTTGGTGACCCAATTCTTTTGTTGTTGTTGTTCCCTCCAAACTGTATAGTTTCAACATATGCATTTATGCATGTCACACATGTATTAAAAACCTGTCATCTGAAAATAAACTGTATGTTATTTCCAAATCATATTTCGGGGTTCACATTTTTCCCATTTAATTTGATACTGCTCTAAAATGCAAACATACCTTCCACCCTTGTACCAAATTGTAAAGTCTGAAAATTAGTAGGTTAATTCTAGAGCCTGTTAAGGAATTCACATTCTAAGATCACAGTTGCTTTTAGATAAAGAGAAATATAACATTAATGTTATTCACTTTGCCTTACTTTATGATAGCATCCACAAATGAGGGATAACATTTCATGTTTGTTTTTCTGGGACTGTGTTACCTCACTTAGCATGATACCTTCTAGTTTCATCCATTTACCTGCAAAGTTCATGATGATTTCTTTCTTTACCACTGCATAGAAATCCATTGTGTGGGGGCTGGAGCGATGGCCTAGCGGTTAAGAGTGCTGACTGCTGTTACAGAGGACACAGGTTCGATCCCCAGCACCATCTTTAACTCCAGTTCCAGGGGAATCCGACGCCCTCTTCTGACCTCTGCAGCATTGCACAACATGGATGCAGAAACCTACATGCAGACTGTATGTTAATACACATACAACAATAAATTTAAAAAAATAGAAATCCATTGTGTGTGTATGTTCCATATTTTGCCTATCCACTCCTTGGTTGAGGGGCACTTGTGTTGGTTCCAACTCTTTCCTATTGTGAAGAGAGCTGCAATAAACAACTGTGCATGTATCTCTGTGGTAGGATGAGTCTTTTGAGTGTATTCCCAGGAGTGATATGACTGGGTCAGATGGTAGATTCATTTTTGGTACTTTAAGGGTTCTCCACACTGCTTTCCATAATGGTTGTACGAGTTTACAATCCCACCAGCAGTGGATGAGTGTCCCCTTTCCCCACAACCTCTCCAGCATTTGGTATCATTTGTTTTCTTGATTGTAACCAGTCTTATTTGAGTGAGATGATATCTTAAAGTGGTTTTAATTTGCATTTATTTAATTATTAATGATTTTTAACAATGTTTAAGATGTTTCTCAGTCGTTTTTACTTCCTCACTTGTGAAGTCTCTGTTCAGCTCTTTACTCCATCTCTTTAGTGGGTCACTTGTTTTCTTCTTTGTTTTTGAGTAGTTTATATATTCTGGAAGTTAATGCTCTGTCAGATGAATCAGCGGTGAAGGTTTCTTCCCAATCTGTGCGTTTTCTCTTCATATCACTGATTGTTTCTTTCTCTGTACAGATGCTTTTGAGTTTAATGGGGTCCCACTTGTCAACTGTTGACCTTATTTCCTGCACAGCTGATGCCTGATTTAGAAAGTCTTTTCCTAACCCTATGTCTTATAGGTTGTTGCCAACTTTTTCTTCTATCACCTTCAGAGTTTCCAGTTTCACATTGAGGTCTTTGATCCACTTAGATTTGAATTTTGTACAGGGTGAGAGCTGGAATTTAATTTTATTGTTCTATAAGTGGTAATCCAGTTTTGCCAATACCATTTGCTGAAGATGCTTTCTTTCTTCCATTGTGTCTTCTTGGCCCTTTTGTCAAATATGAGGTGGCTGAAATTGTATGAGCTCAAGTTTGGATCTTCAGTTTTGTTCCATTGGTCTACAGGACAATTTTTTGCCAGAGCCAGACTGTTTTTATGACTATAGCCCTATAATATACTTTGAAGTCTGGTATAGTGATTCCCCCTGCATTGCTCTTTTTGCTCAGGTTTGCTTTGGCTATTTGGGGTCTTTTGTTTTTCCATATGAATTTAAGGATATTTTTTCCAAGTCTGTGAAGAAACTCATGGGGATTTTAATTGGGATTGCATTGAATCTGTATATTAATTTGGGTAGAACGGACATTTTTACTATATTAATTTTTCCAATCTATGAACATGGGAGTTCTTTCCATCTTCTGAGGTCTTCTTCAATTTCCTTCTTCAGGGGTTTAAAATTTTTGTTGTAGAGATCTTTTTTTCTTTGGTTAAATTTGTTCATAGGGATTTTATTGTTTTTGAGGCTCTTGTGAGTGGAAAGGTCTCCTTATATTCCTTCTTCAGTTGCTTGCTGTTGGTATAAAGAAAGGTTACTTATTTTTATAGGTTAGTTTTGTATCTCCTCACTTTACTGAAAATCTTAATAATTTCTAGGAGTATTCTGGTAGAGTTTTTAGCATCCCTTAGGTAAACTATCATATCATGTACAAACAAGGGATAGCTTGACTTCCTGTTTTCCAATTAGTACTCCTTTAATTTCTCTTTCTTGCCTTATTGCCCTAGCAAGTGTTCCAAGCACTATTGAAGAGTGGTGATAGGGGACAGCCTTACCAGGTTCCTGCCTTTAAGGGGAATGCTTATAACTTCTCTCCATTTAGGATGATGTTGGCTGTGGGTTTATTGTATATGGCTTTGATTATGTTGAGGAATGTTGCCTCCAGTCCAGTTCAGAACTTTAAGCATGAAGGTATACTGGATTTTGTCAATGGCTTTTTCTGTGTCAATTGAGATAATCATGTGGTTTTTGTCTTTCAGTCCATTTATGTGTTTTTTTTTATATTTATTGATTTACATATGTTGAACCATTCCTGCATCTCTGGTATGAATCCAACTTGGTCATGATGGATGACTTTTTTGATGTGGGTTTTCTCGGTTTGCAATATTTTGAATGTTTTGTGTCTATGTTCATTAAGGAAATGGGCCTATAGTTGCCTTTTTTGGTGGTATCTATGCCTGGGATGGGTATTAGGGTACTGCTGGCTTCATAGAAGGAATTTGGAAGATTTCCCTCTGTTTGTATCCTTCTGGACAGTTTGAGTATTAATAGTAAGTCCTCTTTAAATGTTTTATAAAATTCTGCTGTGAAGGGAAACCATCTGGGCCTGCGCTTTTTTTTGGGGGGGGGAGGTTTTTTATTACATTTTCATTTTCCTCAAATATTATGGGTCTGTTTACATGGACAGTCTCTTCTTGGTTAAGCTTTGTTGGTTCCCAGGGTTTCTTTTTTTTTTTGGTCTTTTCGAGACAGGGTCTCCCTGTATTACCAGCTGTCCTGGAACTCACTCTGTAGACCAGGCTGGCCTTGGGTTCCCAGGATTTCAAATATTCATCCATTTCTCTCAGGTTTTCAAATTTAGTGGAGCATAGTTTTTTTGAAGTATTCCCATATGATTGTCTGGATCTTTTTGTTGTCTGTTTTGATATTTCCCTTTTCATCACAAATTCTATTGATTTGGGGTTGCTCTTGCTTAACTGGGCTAAATTTCTGTCTATCTTGTTTATCCTTTCAAAGCAACTTTTGGATTCATTGATTCTTTGTATTATTTTCTTTATTTCTATTTCAATGATTTCTGCTCTGATCTTTTTTATTTCTTCTTGTCTGTTGGGATCGGGATTCACTTGTTTTTTCTCAAGTGTTTTTAGCTGCAGTGTTAGATCTTTTGTGCTCTTTCTGTTTTCTTTTTTTTTCTTTTTTTTTTTTAATTTGAAATGCACTGTAATATAAACTGTATTTTTAACGCAGCCAAACTATTGATGGCTTTATTGAACAAGATAATTTATTATACAAATATTTCCATCAGATGACATTTCATCATCAAATAACAGTAAATACGATAGCTGTTTCCATGTGACTATGCTCTTGAGCCAAAGGCTTGAAAATGAAAATAAAACTTGCCTTGTTCCAAACATGGCATTGTCCTAAACATTTGTCATACTAGAGAAGAAAAGAGTTCTGCCAACCATTAACAGTGACCAGAAGAGCCTGTCATTTCCCCGGGTCATCACAGGAAATCTCCGCTCTTCCCTCCTTTCCTAATGATGTTTGACAAGTAGAGATGAATTTTTATAATCCGAGTGTCATCTCTGCCATTCATTGTGATAATACTATAAAACCTCTCCTCTGGTACTCCAGGCATTACACCACCAGGCCCCTATCAGCAGCTTCAAACAGTTTTTCTTTTTAAGACTGTGTAAAGCTATAGTTAAATTCTAATTTTCTAAAATAGGTCTAAGTATGGGGAGAACCAAAATGAGGTGCACTTTTCTTGCTAGAAATCAGACCACAAATTGTACATTGTGCTTATAACGATGATTAAGGCAGTCCAGCCATTCACCAGCAGTTGGGCAGATTAATTGGAGCATGCAGATTTGCGTAAAAAACATATGCTAGGATTGAGGTAGCCTCTTTTTCTTTTTAATGATGTTTAGAAGTTTTCACAAGTTGGTATATGTAATTTTTACATGTTCTAATTCTCTCCTAAAAGTCCGAGATAAACTCAAATAAGGAAGGGGACCAATATGTGAGCTCTTTATCATGGTGAAAATGTGCCTTTCTCCCAGACAGTGAGTGACAACCTTTTNTGTCATTTAATTCCAGGAATATTTTTATTTCTGTATTTCTTCCTTGACCCATTCATTATTCAAAAGTGTGTTGTTTAGTCTACATGTGTTCTTATATATAATAGGGTTTATCCTGGTGTTGATATTGAGCTTTATTTCAATGTGGTCTGACAGAATGCATGAAATAATTTCAGACCTTTTTTATTTATTGAGTTTCTTTTCTGTGTCCCAGTATGTGGTTTATTTTGGAGAATGTTCCATGAGGTGCTTCCCTGGTGTTTTAGGGGAATATTTGGTAGAGGTCTATTTGGAGTAATGTATTCAGTTCAGATGTTTCTCTGTCTACTCTTTGTCCAGTTTATGTCTCCAAAGGGGTCAATGGGGTATTGAAGTTCTCCACTCTTTGTGTGCTGAGATTAATCTGTGCCTTAAGATCTTGCAGGATTGTGTTTATAAATTTCAGTCCACCAGAGTTTGGTGCATATATATTTATGATTAATTATTCCTTATTTTGTTCTTTTTGAGACAGGTTCTCACTATAGCCCCAGCTGTCCTGGAACTCACTCTGTAGACCAGGCTGGCCTTGAACTCACAAAGTTATAAAGATGTAATGCCCCTCTTTGTCTTTTCTGATTAGTTTTACCTTGAGATCTATTTTGTCTGATATTAGAATGGCAACTACTGCTTGCTTTTTGGTACTATTTGCTTGGAATATCTTTTTCCATCTTTTCACTTTAAGTTAGTGCCTGTCCTTGAGGGTGAGATGGGTTTCCTGTAGAGAGCATATAGATGGATTCTCTTTCCTAATCCATTCTCTCAGTCTATGTCTTTTGACTGGGGAGTTTAGATCATTAATATTTAAAGCTATTATTGAGAGATGTGTGTTTCTTCCTTTCACCTTATTTTCTGTTTGCATTCTTGGTCTAGGTTTGTATTTTCACAGTTATACTTTTATTAATTTCTCTCTCTAACTGCTTGTGTAGAGGTGCTCCTTTCCTCTGTCCTTTGAATTGCTTTGAGTATTTTCTGAAGTGTTGGCTTTTTGACATATTCTTTCATCTTGTTTATGTCATGAAAAAATTTTTCTTTCTCCTTCAATTATAATTGACGTTTTTGATGGGTATAGTAATCTGGGTTGGCATCTAATGTCATTTAGTACTAGGAATACATTTGTCCATGCTTGTCTGGCTTTCATACTTTGCACTGAGAAGTCAGCTGTAATTCTGGTTGGTTTTCCTTGATATGTAACTTGCTGTTTTTATCTTGTGGCCTTCAGTATCTTGTCCTTGTTTTGGGCATTTAATGTTTTAAGTATGATATGGCACAGGGAATATCTTTTCGGATCTTGTCTATTTGGGGTACTATGTACCTCTTTTATTAGTATGGATTTGTCTCTTCTGTTTAGGGAAATTTTCTTCTATTATTCTGTTGAACGTCTGTCCAATACTGTTTAGGGAAATTTTCTTCTATTATTCTGTTGAACGTCTGTCCAATCCAAGAAGGATTCTTCTCCTTCCTCTATCCCAATGATGGGGAGGTTTGGTCTTTTCATAGTGTCCCAGGTTTCCTGATTGTTCCAATCTTGTTTTTTAAAAATTTCTGTAATCTTTGTTTGAGCTTTCTAGTTTTTCATTGCTATCTTCCAGGTATGATATTCCATTTTCTGCTTCATCAAATCTGCTTTTGAGGCTTTCTCCCATGCTCTCCTGTTGATTTGGATGAGTGCTCAATTTCCTTTTTTATTTCATTCTGTGATTTCTGTAATATTTCCACTTCCTTATGGAGCCTGCCATTCTCTTCTTGTAACTCCCTGTTTCACTGGTCTATTTTCCTTTTCATTTCAATATGGGATCTTTTCAGTGTTTCTATTTTCTTCAGAAGTTTGTCATTTTCTCCCTCTAGTTCCTTCCAGAGTTTGTCATTCTTTCCCCCCAGTTCCTTCCTGAGTTCTTCATTCCTTGCCTTTAGTTCTCTGACTTGTTCTTTACATTCTTTGATTATTTTTTATTATGTCTATGACTGTTCTTTTTTTTTTTTTAACTGTTCTTCTAAGGTCCGTGTCCTGGATTTCTTACAGTGAGATCTTGTTGTAGGGATCTTCTATAGGACTGGTAGCATCTGTTGGAGATTTATTATGAGCTTTTCCCATGTTGATTTTTTCATTGTATTTTTGGCATGTGGGTTTGTTTTATTGTTTGTATTCTAGTGAGAATCTCAAATGCTTCTTCCCTGCATTGAAAGCTTAATTTGATTGTTTCCTAAAGATATGTTCCTTGTCTTCTCCTTGGTTTATGGAGGGCTGATTGTGTTAGGTATCCAGTTTTCAGTTTTGGTTATATATTGGGAAGTTCAGCTATTCTGGAGGTTCCCCAGAAGTCCTGAGGTAACAATCAGGTTGGTTCCCTGCTGAGCAAGGACCTGGTTTGTGCTAGGATATTGTTACAGCTGTTCTCAATGGCATACCCTCACTGTAGCTCAAACGGGTTGGGTGGTTGATTTGCCAGTGGACTCTGGACCTGGTGAGTGTTCAGCTGACTGGGTTATTCCACCCTGCCAGTGTGAATGCTGGGCCAGGTGTGGCTGGCTGGGAGGCAACAGGCCATGACCAGGGCATTGATGAGCCTGCCTGCTGTTGTGCTCACATAATCCACAGGTGCTGAGCTGCCTCCTCTTTTGCTGACTTCTATCCCAAAGTACTTCATTTATTCCATAAGCAAACCAGATTGTTGGCTCTGTAGCCAGAACAAGGTACAACCTTGATCCAGAAGGCAAGGAAGTCATTTGCAGATGCTTCAGAGAGCAACAACCAACATAGATTCAGAACCACACTCTACCATCTGGGGTTGTGAGGAGAGAGCCCAGAGGTGAGGATAGAGAACATAGCCACCACCCATCCAGCTAAATTGGGACAGGTCACCTGCATCAGCTCCTTCATGGGTGTCAGATCTGCACTTTTTTTTTAATTTAATTTTTATTGATGGTTTGTGCATTTCGTACATCATTTTCCAATTCAGATCAGGCATATTTCCCTTTCCCTTCCCCCCCACCCCCACCCCATCCCAGATCATGTATTCTGCCATAACTGTCCTGCATCTTTCAGGGTTTTTTTTTTTCCATTTTTTAGGTATAAGTGATAATCCATGAGTACAAGCATCCTTCGTGCAAAACCAATCTACAGACTGTTGTGCCCAAACCCCCACAGTCCCACCATTCAGTGGGGGGTGACAGGTTGTTTGTTCAATCAAGTTGATCAAATGAGTGTCCAGACTACATCGCTGTAGTTTCATCGTTCACCCCAATCGCAGCCTTTACATTCTACCACGCCCCCTCTTCTGCAGATTGTTCCCTAGGCTTAGAAAAGGGGCACAGGTGGATGAGAGGTAAAACTGTCCTCTCTCTCTGGAGCTGTTGACTTGGATTCTGGTCAATTCTGGCTGTTTCCTTTCATGGGCTGACAGTTTGTTCAGGAGTAACCTTTCGATCCTACTAATGAAGCACAAGCAATTAGATATATAGGTATTTAAGTAGCACTAATAGTTATGGTAGGTGACTTTGGCATAGCAGATCTGCACTTTTAACCTGGGACCCACTAGGCTGTTGGAAGGCAGTTTTCTTGAAAGTGCCCTGAGGGTAGATTTTCTTTCCAACTGGATTGAGCAGATGAGACAAGGATGTTGGAGGAGTTCTCACACCTGTGTTCTTCATTGTCGGTGGCCTTGGCATTCAGGAGAGCCACAACTGTGTTGTGCTTTTCTAAATGGCTGGGTGGAAGTCTGGTGATTGTGCAACTCAGGATCTTCCATCTGTGCACTGTCTGGACAACCAAAAGAGATCCTGTGGTCCTGGTGCTCAACAAGCCCCTTTCATTATGAAAACAATCACCATAGAGTCTAGTCCAAATACTCAACATCATCCCCCTGAAGCCTGACTCCCTACCCACACTTCCCTGTTTTCTCATAGACTCTTTATCCTACTCCTTTTTAGTCTCCCCTCCTCCTTACATCCCATCCTAACACTCCCTGTGGATAGCCTCAACCTGTGCCTTCTTAATCCTGTGACTCCTTTCTCACTGCTTTCCCTTGACCACCTACTGTGGGCTGTCTACATTACCCTCATTTGTCAGAGCTCCTCAGGGCCCAGTGAGTCTAACAGCATCTCCAGGTGGCCAGTGCGCTCTACTGAGTGATTATACATGTGAGTGTTTTCCTATGTATCATAATTAGAAAATATTGTTATCCTGATGTGCTAATTATCTTTATTTCATAGACTTACAGAAAGTATATATTCTTAAGTCTGTGTGCAAATACATACATAACTTATGTCTTCATAAACCCTTAGATGTGGCTGTCAGAGTGTGCATGAAGGGAGAAGAGATAATACCTAAAAATGCCCTTCAGCAGCTTCACCCAGCAGACTTCTGGTTCTCCATGGAAATCCTCAACCTATGACCTGGGTGTGCTGTCCATTCATCCTAGGACTACACTGCTGAGAAGGCCAGAGTGAGCTGGAGAACTGGGCTACCTGGTAGTCATAAGGGACAGTCTACCTGCAGAAGAAAGAAAGGAACATTGGACTTTGGACCAGAGCTTGTGTACTCAATCCTCCACAGACCATACCACAGAGTGCACTGTCCGTCACACTGGGGCTTAGAACCAGGCAAGGCTAGGCCATCTGTGGGAGCAGGGCAGGCAGAGGAGCCAGTTAGAGATTCCCCAGGTTAATAGAGTTCAAGTAAATTTTAAACTCTTTGAGAACAGTTGAAGCCTCTACATTGCATTGTCTCTCATTTTCCATAGAGAACTCAACACTGGAACCTGAAGACCTGGGCCTGTGAAAAAGCAAGACAGGCAAGTAGATCCTGAGGTACATTGGTGGGCAGGGTCAAAATCACTGCTGACCTAGGTGAGTGGGGCCTGAACGTACCAGACAGGGCTGTGATATTTGACTTGGGAACAGAGCTTTGTTTCTTTGCTTAACTTGTTCTAGGACCTGTGAACCTGGAGGCCAGGGCTGTCAGTGCTGTTGTAGGAGTGCTGTGCAGGGTGGGCTGGAGTGCTGACCTATATGGCCATCACCTGGTCAATACCAGGCTGGGGCTGTGAGTGGTGATTTGTGAAGTGGGGACCCAGAACCTTTGAAGCTGGAGGGCAAGGCTGGGAGTTCTGTGGTATGACGGCTAAGCAGGGCTGGGAGTGCTGAGCTGTGTGGCCTGGACCTGGAGAAGGACTGTGAGTGGTAGGGCATGAAGTTGCGATGGAGCTTTGTATCCTGACAGGATTTAGCACAAGTCCACTGGGAGAGAAGGGCTAATCTGTGTTTTTGATATAAGTGTGGTAGGTGTGGTTGTTTGTTTTGAGCTAGGTGGACAGGGCCCAGACAATGACAGACAGGGCTCTGAATGATGATGTAAGATGTTGTACTGTGGTTTTAAAACTGGATGTAATGTGAGACAGGTCTATAACTGTAGATAAGATAGTTCAGACAGTGAAGTAAGCTGTCTACTCAACAGCAGACACATATGGGAACAAGGCCCTTCCTCTCCTGAACTTTGCCTTTATAAGCCATTAGAGGTTCTCAGTGTGGAGGCCAGGCATCTTCAAGATAAGATGAGAACAAGCAGTGAATTGAGGAAGTCTCACCCAGAGACACAGGACCTGATAAAAGCTCCCATGCATCATTAAGCTGGTTTTGCAACAAAAGCAGTGGACTTAATCTAATGACTATGTCTTGTTTTATATCCTGATTTTTGAAGGACTGAGTGCCTCTTCGTGAGGTTCCTGGATCTTAATGGGTGTTGCATTGCTCAGTTAAAGGAAGGAACCCATCCCTAGCCTTCGGCTTCTGAAGATTTGTGTGACTCAGAACCATTTTCTGAAGTACCATACATAGAGGTGTAGATACTTCAATTTCACAGTGGAGTTGAGAGCTTAGAGTCAATTTTAAATCCTCTTTCAGGGGACATGGTCCCCAGATACTGCAGCTTTGTGTCCGTTGTCTGGAACCTGTATGTTGGAGTCATCTTCAGAGAATTCTGGAGGGGATAGAACCTGATGTCTTCCTACAGACATGTGAGCCCTAGCATAATGCATAGCCCCAAATCATTCCTGCTACACTCCCTTTACTTGTGTGCAACTAGCAGGGGTTGGTACTTATTGCAATGGCCTGTGACCTCATTGTTATGTTTATATATACGGACTTGGATGACAATTTGTTCCTGAATCTTAGAATGTTCCTCTCTTACTTTCAGTGGGGAAAGACCACACAGTGGCCTAGAGTCTTTTTCTGGATAGATAGAGGCAGTGAACTCCTTCAATTTCCCATCCAGAGACCCTGCTCATAAGATCAGTTTAAGATGTTAGCAAAGAGAAGGGATCCAGATTTCTTTAAGTCAATATGAAAGCTGGTGGTGAATCAAGGAAGTCCCATTCCAGGTTGAGAGGTCCAGATATTCAAGCTTCCTGTATCCTTTTGGTGGTCCTGTACCAGCATGTGCTGCCTTAGGGAAGGAGCCCCTCCTCAAAACTTCTGCATCAGCATTTCGGAACATGGGGAAGTTAAGAGCCATTTTGTGAAGTACTGCAGGTCAAGGACACCTAGCTGTGACAGGGGGAAAGGACTCCTTCCCCCCTGATCTTTTTTGGCCCTTTTTTTAAACCCAGAACTCCCTGAGTTCTTTACTCTAGAATTTATAATTAAAAGACTCCTAATAACAATCTTATTTCTATGAATTTGGGCAGCCTACCCACCATTCCGATATGACATCTCTATAGCCCTTTCCATAGCTTTCATAGCTCTTCTCAACCTTTTCTTCTATATTCACCTAATTTGTTCATCTTCACTGCTCATCATTCACATCTAAGAATGTTGGGGTATCCGGGCATTGTATGAGGTTCCTGGAGGTGACCCTGCCACTCTGTGGTTCCCAAATGTGGTGAATGTGTGGGTAGAATGCAAAGGTCGTTTTCAGGATATAGATGCTCCCCAAATAATGCAGCTAAATACCAGTGCTCAGCCCCACAATAAGTGGGACCCAATTAGACATTCCCAGAGCTGTAGAAACCATGTAGGACTGTATTGTGAGCCCTTGAACCTCTGCTCTGAATAGAAGTATTCCAGATAGTATGTGCAGTGAGCTCTGCACCAAACAAAGGCCCACTCCTGGGAAACTGTCCAAGTCCAGGGACTCTGCCCATGGGAACCATTTCTGAGGTTTCCAGAGAAGATGATCCCTGTGGCTTTATGAAAGCTGATAGTGGCTGTGGAAACCCAGCACAGTCAGACTGTCAGGAATAAACAAGCCACATTGTATCCTTTTGAAGAGTCCCCATCGATGGAGGCTGACCTGTGAGAATTAGTCACACCTCCCTAGTGCTCATGTTCATCCCAGTACTTAAGAGGCTGAGCACCATTTCCTGAAGTTCCTGGAGGGATGAGCCCTTCCCCACCCTTCAGCTTCTACATCTGGTGACTGGAGGGGCTAAGGGACATTCGTGAGGGTCTGTGAAGGAGGACAGTCACACCATGGTTACCCAGTGGAGGTGAGAGCTTGAGCTTTGGGAAGATTTCATAGGCTGCTTTGCTGGGAGACAGGGAGCCAAAAAGTGCAGTTTAACCCTTCAGATACTATGATAGTAAGGAGCGTACCCTTTTTTTCAATGCCATTCAAAAGTCCACAGTCCAAGGTCTCTTCTGAGGCTCAGGCCAATCTCTTAACTGTAAGTTCCTGTAAAATCAAAAGGCAAATTACATATTCCCAACATGCAGTGGAACCGAATACACATTCCCATCCCAAAAAAGGAATAGAGGCATATTGAGGAAATACTGGACAAAACAAGACTGAAAACCTGCAGGGCAAACGCCAAATCCAGTAGCTCCACATGCAACTTCTGTGACTTGACTTCCAAAGGGCTTAGATGGCTCAGCTCTTCCAGCTTTGCTTGCAACACACATCTCTTTCTTAGGCCAGTACCACTCCCTGTATGCAGCTCTCCTTGGCAAATATCTCACAGGTCTGGCATCTCGAAAATCTTCTTGGGGTCTCCGCTGCCAACCAGGCTTCACATTCACAGCTTCATGCAATGGCCTATCAGGGCCTAATTTATGCAGGGACACCCATGCTGCGCTCTGCCTGACCTTGGCAGCTCTCTGAAACCATGGAGGAAGAACTGATGACCCCTTCACTCTTGCAAACTTCATGCCTCTAAAGCCAGCACCACGTGAATGAAATTGTCAAATCTCTCTGCAAGTTCGGGATGGAATCTCTCCTACTTTAACCACATTTGCATTTTTTCTCTGCCCTGGACTTGCTGGAGGATTAGCTGGGTGTGGTCTTGTGCTGAAGGTATTGATTCTTTTGTTTACTTGTAAATCTCCAGGCCTCTCCTTAATCACTTTAGTCTCACTTTTTCCATTGTTTACTTGTAAATCTCCAGGCCTCTCCTTAATCACTTCAGTCTCTTTATGAAAGGGAGCCTCTCCTTCACATGCCTTGGCCACAACTTTAATCTTCCTAGTGTACTTTTCAGATCCAAACTGTACATTCTGCATTTGCTTCTGCCCCATTTACTCTTTTTCACTGTAGATCTGTATAATATTCACCATTAAAAGCCATGCCACCATTTCTACATTAGGCTGTCTTGAAATATCCTCTGCCAAAGACATCAGTCCGTTGCTTTTCAACTTAGCATTAGGCAAGCATTTGGGCTGTGGGCAAACTGCTGCCAGACTCTTTATCAAAATATGCCAGTTGCTGCCTAAGTATTCATTTTCCCCTGGAACCACATCTTTTGCAGCCATGCTTTCTTCCATGCCTCCACTAGAATCGCCCTTTAAGCTCTGCTTACAGTAGTCAACAGCCTTTCTAGCCCAAAGTTCCAAAGTCTTCCACATTTCTCCAAACATCCACATGGTCAGGTTCTTCACAGCCAACAGCCCACTCTCTGGTACCAAATTACTGTATTAGTCACTTTTCTATTGCTATGATAAAGCACCATGACCAATGAACTTATAAAAGGAAGAGTTTATTTGAGCTTACGATTGATGGCTCCAGGGAATTAGAGTCCATTGTGGCGAGAGGCATGGTGGCTGGATCTGGAGCAGGAAGCCAAGGGTCACATCTCACAAAGAGCACAGGAAGAAGAGAGAGCAACTGTAGACCACTGTAGACCACGAAGCTTGTTAAAACTCACTAAGCCTGCCCCCACTGACACACTTCCTCCAGCATGGCCACACACCCCAAGACCTCCAAAAACAGTGCCACCAACTGGAGACAACATCTGAATACCTCGAGCCTATGGGGGACACTCATTCAAACCACCACAGGATTCTTAGAGAGGAGGGGTCTTATTTTGAGAAGTAAGGACTCAGTCCTGGAGGGTAAGGTATCAAAGCTTGAAGGAAGAGCTTGGAGACCTCTGATTAAAGACATGTCAAAGCCAGAACTGCAGTCAGCACAGGCTGGCTCCTGAGAAGTCAGTGACCAAATGTGCCACCTATGATTTCCTAGTCAGGGGAGAGGGTCAGTATCAAGGTACTGGAAGCCCTGGTCTGAAAGAAGGATCCGAGGTTTAGCCATGGCCTTGTGCAGAGTAAACACAGATACCTCCAGAATCCCCAAGACAACAGATGATCCCTGGTCCTTCTGTCAGTATTGAAAACCATAACTGGTGGAGTTCTGATGTGTTTCCTTTTCACATCTATCTCCTTTCACAGGAAAGTGAGTCTGTGGATTGAGGGGTATCTCTAGAGCAGCACAGAGAGCCAAGAGTTTACACAGGAGGTGTCAATTATCTGTCAGCAATCCAGGTGAGCAACCATGGGAAGAACTGTTCCTGTGAATGTGGTCCATGTTCCATTCCCACAAAATAGGTCTCAATAAAAGTGGCTTACCCAGTTTTTCTGACTTGACAGTCCTGGCAGGGCAGCTGCTATTCTGGCTTACTTTCACTTCTTAGGGAAGTGATGACCAGGGTCTTAGGATTGATAAACTGGTCAACCTAGAGAACCACATATGTGGATCACATGGATTCATGGTATGGATTTCTCCTGAGGACTGGGGGTGTCAGTACCCCAGATATAGTCAGCAGTCAGAGGCATAAGTGGTTTGCTTAACTAACTGAACTCTGGCAGGGAGTGGGAGACCTTGAAGAGATTAGGTCTGGTATAAACAGGGGATTTCTAAAAGGATAGGTAAGAGGATTCAACTTTAGGGGGTGTTATGGAACCCACATCCCAGCAGACATGAGCACAGGTCATGAGTCAAGAGTGGAGATCCCACACAGGTAGGAAGGGATGTGGACCTGCTGACATTTATTTTTCAGGATCTCAAGGAATTGAGGAATTTGTCCTAATGGGTGATCTTTGTAAACACAGGAGTTCCAGGATCTGGCAGATATTTAGTAGAGGACCCTGAATGATGATTGAAAGAAACTCTTGTCAGAGAACAGACAGGGGACCCAAAAAGTCTTCCCTGATCTTCTTTCACCTGTCCTGAACAGGGCTGTAATTCCGAGACCCCTGTCCTGTTTTCAGGTCATTGGTCACAAGGAGCAAGTAAGAAGCACCTTGACTCAAGTCACCAGAGGAGGGATCTCAGGTAAGCCACAGGACTCAAATTTGGAGATACTTTCTCCATCCACTCTTAGGTTGAGGGACACCTGGGTTGCTTCCAGCTTCTCTCTTCTGAAGAGAGGTGTAATAAACATAGACTTGTATGTATTTTTGCAATAGGATGAATCTTGTGGGTATATACCCAGGAGTGGTATGACTGGGTCAGGTGGTAGGCTCATTTTCAGTTGCTTAAGAGTTCTTTACACTGTTTTCTATAGGGATTTCACGAGTTTCCATTCCCACCAGCAGTGTATGAGTATTCCCCTTTCCTGATAACCTCTCCAGCATTTGAGATCCTTTGTTTTCTTGATCATAGCTTGTCTTAATGTGTGGGAATGGAACTTTGTGTGCAGCTTGATTCAAGAAATTGTCAGATCTGTCCCAGGAGATCTCTAGTTATCTGATATCTCTGTAGGCTTCCAGAGTTATTTCTAGCCAAAATATTTGGGATACTAGAATGATTCTTGCTTTGCCCTATCTCTGCAAAGTTCCAGGCCCCTTCCCTTAAGGCATTGAGCAGAATGTCACACATATAGTTACATGTTGCACAAACCAGAGCTCTGCAGCCCCCCATTAGAACCAAGTTGGCTCACCCTTCCCTTCCACCTGCTCCCCACTTCCTTGCCCAAAGCACAGTAGTGTTGAATATATAGACCTCACTGACAGAAAATAAACGGAGTTCCTATCCTCCCTGGCTCTCCATGTGTGTGTGAGTTCATTCTACAGGTGATCTCTGGCGGTTTTCCCTCCCCCCTTCTTGCGGGAGCAGGCTCAGAGACTGCTGGCCTGCAGGCAGGAGGCAAGTCCTGGAGCTGAGCCAAGAAGGGAAGGACAGCGTGTGGAAGGTAGTCACCCATGACTCAAAGACACTGACCTGACAACTGGCACCCAGAACATGAGGTTCGACTTTCCACCAAAGGAAGAAGGAAAATAGGTATTTATCAGGCTGTCTCACTTAGCCCCTGATTTCCCCCACATGAGGGAAATCTCGGAGGGTTTTACCATAGAGACAAGGAGATACCCCCCCAACCAGGGTAGTCATGACCAGCTATGGCATATCTCCATGGAATTTAACTGTTTTTTCCACGAAAGACTAATCTTTCAATCTGCTTTAAGTCTCTGTCCTCTATATGGCCAGTTGTGGCACATCTCCATGTAATTCTCTCTTCCCATGAGATTAGTCTTTTAAACTGTCTCTTTCCCTAATCACTCTTTTGAACTGTCTCTTTCCATATCCACTGGCATTTCTTATCTCTCTTTATCATGGGTAACAAACAGACACGCCAAAAAGACACACAGGCTAAGAAAATAAAAACACTCTTCAAGAGTCTAGGAGTTAAAATTTCCACAAAGGAAGCTGCCTGCTTTTGGAGTGAGACTCTTAATATTGCCCCGTGGATGTCCTCTGGATGTCCTCTGCAGACTTATGGAGTTCAGAATTCTGGACGGGTATGACCCAGAACTCTAGACAGTGAGAAAATGCTCTGGCATCTCTCATGTTCTTGCCACTACTAGCTGTGGTGAGACAATGCTTAGGGCCTCTCACCAAAGCACGCCAGGAAAGGAAAACAAGAAAATTATATCACAGACTCCTTCCTCTCAAGAACCTGTTAAATTCCCCTTGAGAACCCCTATAAAATTCCCTCTGAAGGCCCCCAAGCTTCAGACCCAGTAAAAATAGAACAGGATAATAAAAACATCCAAGCTGCTACCTTAAACTTTCCCCTAATTATCAGCCACTCCCTGTCAAAGAGCCAGAAACACCTTCACTCTTAACCTCTTCTCTCTTTGCTACAGAAAAACTGTGCCAGATTCCTGATAACCCAGATCTTCAATTACAGGCATACCCTGTTAATTTAGCTCCAACTCGGGGTTGCCCTCTAAACTGCTACCCGTACCAGGCAAGTGAGTTGAAAGAACTCAGGCAAGCAGTCATAGAGGATGGCATCCAGGCACCATGGACAAGGTCCGTTCTCCAGAGCTTTTGCACTTCACTTATACTCCACAGGACTGGAGAGATATCTGTAGATCTGCACTCCCAGGTCTGCTATTTTTACAAAGGGAAGCACTATACAGAGATGAATGTCTCCAACAGGTTGGGGGAAATCAAGGGCAACATAGGATAGACTGGGGTTATGAGCAGCTCTTTGGAGAAGGAGATTTTAGCACAGGGACGTAACAGGCCAGACTGGCCCCAGAGTACTTTGTCCAGGTCTGCCTTTGTGCCCTACAGGCCTGAGATAGTATTACACCACCCACTGACTCCCAAGCCAGTTCCTCATTATTATTTCCTAGGCAAAAATCTGAGGGACCCATATCTGACTTTATCTTAAGAACTAAAAGCAGCCTAGAGAGGAAGATCCCCAATTTTACAGCCTGAGAGATACTCCTCAAAAATTTTGTTTGGGACGGAATGAATTTGGATTGCAGACAAGTGTGCCAGGGCTTAAAAGATGACCATTATAACAGATGGATAGTGGCAACTCAGGACGTGGGCACAGCCTCCCACAAAGCTAATTACCTAACTCAAGCCTTTGCGGCTGCTGTCACCACAAATGAAAATTTTTTTAAATGTGGAGACAGAGGTCATTGGAAAATACAGTCCCAGAAAGCATCAGTCTCTTCCAGAGGTCCTCCTGTATGCCCCCTATGAGTTCTCTGCCCCCAGTGTAAAAAAGGATATCATTGGAGGAAAGATTGCTGCTCAAACTATGATAAAGATGGGAAAAAATTGCCACCTTTAAACTCCTAGACAGGCAGCCCCTACCCCAGGGAAGAAAGGGGAAAAAGAGTCAGTGCACAGCCTCTGGGCAGCACCTATTTCAGAAGGCTCACATCCTGCACTGATGATTAAAATTGGGGGGGAGATCTTTTAAAGGTTTGATAGATACAGGGGCAGATAGAACCATTATAAAACAGCAAGAAATACCCCCTGACTGGCCCTTGCTCCCAGGACCTAAACTTCTAGGAATAGGAGGGCCCTCACAGTCTTTTGTTGGGTCACCGCCAAGATTTGTGGTGGGACCCACTTCATCCTAGGTCAACCCATGTGGAAAGCCCGTGCAGAATAGCACACCACATGCAGGCAGGTTGAAGTTCAAATGCAGAGAGAGATTTTATTCCAACATGTCTGCTTAAATATCCATCTTGACTCAAACCTCAAGAATGCTAAATCTTTTCGTCACTACACTCTACCCCATGGGTGTGGCCAGGGAGATACCATTGGCTTAGAATCCAACCCATCTTAACTAAGTTTTCCCGCATCTCACCCTTTTATTTTATTTTACTTTTTAATTTTTCTGAGAGGCAGGGGAGCCCATGGGTGAGGCTAATAACCCAAAGGAATCTGAGTTTTGAAAAGCCAGCTGCTCAAGCCTGTTTTGAGTGCTAAGTAGTGTGGGGCAGGTCAGACCTGAAACTATTTTCACACTAAGGCCAATTAATATCCAAAAATCCCAAGCATGAAGTAAGCTGATTGTCAAGCATAAGCAATGAATGTAAGTAACATTCATGTAAAACCAATTAGCAACTATCTATGTCCAAATTTTGAAACAACCCAAGGTTCCCATAGTCCAATTGGAGAAGTTTGTATGCACAACCATGTTGATCAAATAAGAGTCCAGTCTATATTGCTGTAGTCTCACGATTCACCCCAATCTTTCCACAGCCCTTACATTCTACCACACCTCCTCTTCTGCAAGTTGTTCCCTAGGCTTTGGGAAAGGGGCACAAGTAGTTGAGAAGTAAAACAGTTTATTTTCTCTGGAGATGTAATTTTGGAATCTAGTCTGTTCCGGTTGTTTCCCTTCATGGATTGACAGCTTATCCAGGGTATCTTTTTAATCCTACTAACAAAGCACAAACAATTAGATGTACAGGCATTTAAACAGGCATTTAAACAGTACTAACTATTATAGCAAGCTAAGCTGTGAGCATAGACACAGATATTTGGATGGTATGCTAATCCACAAACTGTGGTTTCTCTACAAAAGATGACAAGTTCTTACTGTGGCTAATAACATCTCCTAACCACTAAAGGATGTAAGCTTGTGGCATCAGCCATGAATTACTCCTTCAAGGAGAGAACTAATAGCCAATTAGATTTGGGATATATATAGACACATGGCTGCCACTGTTGCACAGTATCTCCAGGAAGTTGAGGTATAGCTGATATGGACAGAGGAGACTTGCTTGACTCAAGGAGACCAATAATTTGCTTTATTGCTTTAGTGTCCTTTGGTAACGCTCTCTGGCATTTCAGAGGCCAACTGTACATTAGCAAGTGATGTCTCAAAACATTTTTTCATGCTTAGACCAGATCTTCGACAATGGGGACTTACTGCCTTTCTCCTTGCAGACATCCTATTTTTATAGGCAAACGGCCTTTATAATTTGGGGGGCTTGGATCCCCTAGCCAAAATATCCTTGGCAGAATAATCCATTGCTGATATCAGAGCTCTCCTGTATTAATATATTTTGCTTAGTTACACAGCTTATAAAGACTTTACTATTATATTTGGCTCTAAATAGAGAATTATCCTTTCACAATTCCTATGTCTATCAGTCAATTAAAGAAGGTAGTTATACCTGTTTTATAAAAAATTACCACTATAACAGTTGGCTGTAATTTACAGTTAGGGAATGACTTCATTCCCATCATGTTTTTCTTTTTCCTATAAAAGGGAGAGGTAGGAAGGTTGCTCAGCATCTGGAAGGTAAACTTCATTAGACCACATTATAAACAGTTATCCCAAATAGAATTCAGAGAGATGCTCAGTGTCTTTGACTCAGGCAATCTGAGGTTCCTTTTTCTTTAATGTTCAGATGGGTCAGCCTATCTGCTGGCATTTCCTAGTCCATCCTGCACAGCCAAAAGTTGTACGTTTTCAGGCATTTAGATTGGTGTTTTTACCTGTGGGAACATACAAATCTCCTCCCATTGTTAGTTTCAAGACCTCAAAATTAAAAATTTATCAAAAGGTTTGGAATACAGAAGGAATATTATACCACTTCCCTCTTTTTGTTTTTTAAATTTTTATGTTTTGACCTATAGATGCCTAAGTTGTATTACACATACCCATAAACAGGAGCCAAGGCGTAAGTTTTCATCAAATTCACGCAAATTGTTTTTCATTGACTGTATGCTACTTATTTGGGAAGTGAACTTAAACTTAATTTCTTTAAATTATCCTACAAGTGAGAGAAAATGTTACAAGGTGATACTGTATAACCCAGAAAAATATAGCAACCATTTGTGTACCTTAACCCCAAAGTTATAGTTGGAAATTCAATACAGATTAAAAATAAAACAATTAACATTTTAGATTCCTAATTAGTTCAAATGTATTACCATTTTAAACTGCAAACTTTACAAAGCGGATTTTAATAACTATCTTCCTCCAAGCTCTTGGCCTTCTCCAGGCCTGGCATGAAAACCTGCTTTAGAGATTTTTCAATATCTAACTCTTAATAAAATTTTCTTTTACAGTTCTTATGCCCATCAGTTAATTAAAGACTGGCTAGATATGCCCCATGAGATATTGTTACCATCATAACCATCTTGATTTAATTTTTGTTTTTTTGTTTTTGTTTTTGTGGGAGCTTCTAGGAAGCTTCCTTTGTCACGAACAGGTGCAGCGCAGTCCTGCTAAGGGGAGGGGACACACAGTGCCCATTTTGTGGACATTGTGGGGATCTGGCCTCATTGCGTAGAGGTCAGTTGGTCACTCCTGTGACCTGACTGGAGAGGTAACTTCCTGCTCTGGTTCTTAGCCTGGGACAATGAGACACATTTCCCACTCTTGGCAGTAACTTTCCACCTGCCCAAGTCTAGGACAGGAATTTCACACCAGCTTCCCAGATTGGTGGTCTGCAAAGGGAGCCTTTTTCCAAACCAACTGGTCACCCAAATGAAATGCAGGCCTCAACACCAGCTACCCACTGGTCATCTGAACAAAATGCAGGCTTAGCCTCTGTATGCACACAAAAAATTTAAAATGGCAGCCACAAAACTCTGCAATGATGTTAATTGGAGATTCAATTTTTTTTTTAAATATTTTTTTAATTTTTTTTATTAATTTTATTTTATTTCTGTATGTGTACTGAATTTACTGTCTGCATGCAGGTTTGTGCACCGTGTGTTGCAATGCCGCGGAGGTCAGAAGAGGGTGTCGGATTCCCCTGGAACTGGAGTTCTCCTGGAATTGGAGTTTCAGACGGTTTTCGGCCGCCATGTGGGTGCTGGGGATCGAACCCCGGGTCCTCTGTAAGATCGGTCGGCGCTCTTAACCAATAGGCCATCTCTCCAGCCCTGGAATTCAATTTTTAAAATTTTATAGCTTTTATTTTTATTCCCAAAACCCAAAAACTTATTACACTTTAATACAATAAAACTTGGTTGCATCTTTGTTTTTAGATGTTGAAAGTGTGTAACAGTAGGTGGAGTGTATATCCATTATTTTAAAATTTTTTAATAGATAACCCAAACCTTTGTTGAAATTGAATTACGTTTTGGCTGTTTAATATAAATTTGCATCTTGAGAAGGAAGGACGCATTCCAACTCAGAGGCAATGTTTTTACTGGATCATGGCTGTTAACATTGAAATATACTTAGAACACCAAGTACACACATCCATACACATGTGTGTGTGCACATACATACACACCATACATACATACATAATAAAGATTTGTTAAGTTGACCTGTAAAGGAGAATTCATATTGATTGTGTCCAATGAAAACATGAAATTTTTATAATTTGTTATAGGTTATTTTTTTTTGGACAAGAAATAGTTTTATTTTATTTTATTTAATTTATTTTTTTACATTTTTTTATTGATACTTTGTGCATTTCATACATCATTTTCCAATTCCAGTTCAGGCATATTTCCCTATCCATTACCCCCCACCCCCACCCCAACCGAGATCATGCATTCTGTTCTTGGGGATTTTGATTGGGATTGCATTAAATATGTACACTATTTTGGGTAGATGGACATTTTTACTAAATTTATTTTCCCAATCCATGAGCATGGGAGGTTTGTCCATCTTCTGATTGTCTTCCTCACAATTCTTTTTTCAGGGGTTTAAAATTTGTTGTAGAGATCCTTGGTGTCCTTGGTTAGGTTGTTTCCTAGGTATTTTTATTGTTTTTGAGGCTATTGTGAGTGGGAAGGTCTCCTTGTAGTCCTTCTTCAAGTTTGTTGTTGGTGTAAAGAAGGCTACTGATTTTTCTAGATTTTTTGTATCCTGCCACTTTACCAAAGCTCTTAATTGTTTCTAGGAGTTTTCTGGTGGAGTTCTTAGCATCCCTTAGGTAACCAATCATATCATCAGCAAAAAGGTGATAGCTTGACTTCCTCTTTTCCAATTAGAACTCCTTTATTTTTCTTTTCTTGCCTTATTGCCCTAGCAAAGGGTTCCAGCACTATATTGAAAAAGGAGTGGTGACAGGGGGCAGCCTTGCCGAGTTCCTAACCTTTAAGGGAATGCTTCGTCATTTCCCATTAGGATGATATTGACTGTGGGTTTCCGTATATGGCTTTGATTACATTAAGAATGATCCCTTCTAAACCAATTCCCTCCAGGACTTTAAACATGAAAGGATGCTGGATTTTGTCAAAGGCTTTCTCTGCATCAATTGAGATGATGGTGTGGTTTTTGGTCCTTTCAATCCATTGATATGTTTGATGATGTTATTGATTTTCGTATGTTGAACCATCCCTGCATCTCTGGTATGAATCCAACTTGGTCATGGTGGATGATTTTTTTGATGTTCTGTTGGTTTTTTGCCATTGTGTGCATTTATAGTATAATTTTTGCATTTGTTGTTCATTAGGGAGATGGGTCTATAGTTCTCTCCTTTTGGTTGTATCTTTCCCTGGTTTTGGTAGTAGTAATGCTGGCTTCATAGAAGGATTCGGGGAGAAGTCTCCTCCGTTTGTATCCTTCTAAACAATTTAAGTAGTAATGGTTGTATGTCTCTTCGAAATATTTTATAAAATCTGCCATGAAACCATCTGGGCCTGGGCATTTTTGGTTGGGAGGCTGCTTATTACATCTTCGATTTCTCTGTACTATTGGTCTGTTTAGACTGGTCGATCCTCTTCTTGGTTGAGAATTGGGGATTCCCAGATTTCAGATATTCATCCATTTCTTCTAGGTTTTCAAACTTAGTAGAATATAAGTTTTTGAAGTAGTCCCGTATGATTGTCTGGATCTCTATAGGGTTATTTTTACATAAATTAGAATAAATGTCCTAGTAAACTCTATAAAACAGCTGAGATCCATATGCTACCTCTTAGGCCATTGCAACCAATTGCCTTCAATGAACTATACTACCTAAAGTTTACTATTCTTTCCCTATCCTGTCCCTTC
Organism: Rhizomys pruinosus; assembly: GCA_009823505.1. NCBI lineage: Eukaryota > Metazoa > Chordata > Mammalia > Rodentia > Spalacidae > Rhizomys > Rhizomys pruinosus. The sequence continues at coordinate 251,914 of VZQC01001330.1, read as the reverse complement.
TGGTTAATTACTCCTAAGCTGTTCCTCTGCTACAGCCTAACTGTCCCTTATATTATTTACAAATCTAAAGATTGAGGATTTCCAAAAGTAGACAGGCTAAAGTTCTTTATAGTCTTGGAATGATTCATCTTGTTTTATTATTAAGGACTTTGGAAGAATAATAATAATTATCCACAATCACAACAACAATCACAACAATTATTTAATTATTAATAATTATTAACCATTATTAGTCACAGCAATCATTAATAATTATGAATAAAGCAAGTTCTAGGACAGCTGGGCTACAGGGAGACCCCGTCTCAAAAAAGACCCCCCCTAAAAAAATCATGAACTTGCAGGTTAAGTGGATGGAACTCAGCCATTATGCTAGTGAGTAACATCCCAGAAAAACAAGCGGGAATGGTCTCCCTCATTTGTGGATGCTAACACCAAATCCCCAGATAAAGGCAAAGCTGAACAACATTATTGTTTATTTTCTGTTTATCTGAGAGCAACTATGTTGTTATAAGTAAATCTCTTAACGAGCTTCTAAAATTGATCCACCACTTACTCTCAGACTCTGTAATTACTGGTTATATGTGATGGAAGTATGTATGCATATTTAGAAGTAATATGAAAATTAAGGAGGAAAATGGTGAATTCCTTAAACATAAAAAAGCCTGAGAGAAAGAAGCAGGATAGATCATTGCAGAGTGCAAAGATCAGGGATGGGGTTGGGGAAGGGAAAGGGGAATATGAACTAAACTGAACTGAGAGATGATGTCTGAAAACACAAAACATCAATAAAAGCATTACAAAAAATAATAATAAATAGAAAATAAAGAACCAGAAAAAAATAATTATGAATAATAATTATCATTAATAATCCAACAACAATGAAAAATTTACTATTAGACTGAATTTTTATCAGTTTTATTATAATAATTATATTCAATAACAATAATATAATCTATCAATACATATTACTAATAATATACAACAATCTATCATTAAACTGAATAATATGCATACTATAACCCCAATTAAAAAATTGTTAACTACTAAAGGGTATAAAACAAACATTTTCTATGAATTGAATTTATTTTTGTTTATAGTTAGCTAAATAGATTTAAACCTGTAGGATTATAATTAATTAAAAGCAGGAACTCGCATTCACTCACATACACACAGCTTGAAGATGGGCTAAAAAAAAAAACAGTTTTTGCAAATATTCTCATTTAAATTGAAACAAAATATTTAATTCATGTTATTAAAGAGACTTTTACCAATGTTCCTTAAAAAGGATAATTTATTGGAGCAAGTTTGTTTGTTAGAACTCCAAGGCTTGTAAATTTTCCTAGAAATCCTCTAGCTTGTTTCTAAAATGCTGAAATCAAAAGATGTTATTAAATTCAAAATTTACGTGGGCATTGATTTAGATACCATGTGCTGAGTCTGCAAGCTGGTTTGCATGCACAGCAGGAGGCTTATGGCACCGGGCCAGAGCTCAGACCATGTGTGATCTAAAATTCTGTGAGAAGAGATTTTTTAAGTTGAAACACATTTAAAAGCAGAAAGATAAAATTAAATCAACCAATTAATTTTAACTGTGCACATATATTTACTCAAAGGATATCTAGATACCCAGGGGTTAAGTAAAAATATTACACTTTAAGTTAAGCATGCTGAAATGGATTTGAATTAGTTAAGTTGATACAACTTGGTAGTGTGGAGGTCCACAGTCTGTCTCCCGAGTATTGGAATCAAGCTGCACCTTTAAAACACAATGAAAGAGGAAGCACTGCTCAGGCTCTTCCCCAACACTTTGAGACTTTAGGCTTCCCAGTGAAACACAAGAATACTGTAAGCCAGCCCTTCCCCCCCAGCCATCCGCTGTTTCCAGAGCGGAGAGGGGGCACAGAACAAACATTGGACTAGTTAACCAGAGTGTCTACAAACAGCTACAAACTGAAAAATGTATAGCTTCATATTTTGCCTTTGGTCTTTTCAAGGCAGGGCTTTCTTACATCAGAGCAGGCCGAGGAGGTCACTCCATAGACTAGGCCGGCCTTGAACTCACAGACATCCGTTTGGATTAAGGATGAGCCACACCAAGACTGGAATTTACAACTCAATTTGCATCATAGAAGACTGGCCTCTAGAAGAGATCTTGGGGGGAAGTTTAGCAGAAAAAAGGAAACTTCTGCAGAGATTAAGCACTATTTTAACTATCTACAAAAAAAATTTTAAGGAGGATACTTTTTAAAAAACACATTTAGACTGTGGCTGGCTTTTCACAAGCTTCCATGCATGCCAATGTTGGTAGATTAATTCCTGGGTGGTTCCTTCTACAACCAAGCCTGCCTGTGCAAAAGGTGCAAATGACACCTCTTGGAATGCTTCTGCAAAAAGCTTGCTTGCTCCAGGGGCATGCCTGTCCTTCCAGCCTCTGTGTTCGACACCTGAGCTGTGGCCAGAAAGCAGAAACTGGGACCCCCAGGCTGCAGGGCATTTTCCAAGCACATTTAAAAACCTTTAGAAGGAAGGGCTCTCTCACAATTTCTCTGAATACCTGCCACCTGGGAAGGCTGGGGAAGCAACAGATGCCCCCAATCCAGGAAGCCAAACAGCACCCATGGGCTGCATAAGCATGTCCCACCGAGTGGGTGGATACCCACAAGAAATGCAAGCTTCCCAAAGCCTATCAGAGAAAGGGTCTCCGGCACACAGGCCAAGTCTCCATCAGCGCCATCCACAGCTCACCACAGAGTCAATAGAGAATTCCTCTGATTCCTCGATCCTTAGTCCATGCCTTCATTAATTGGAGATGTTAAACTTTCTCATGCCACACTTGAAACACAACAGCCACAGCAACCACAGCACAAGTCAACAAACACATGCCATACATCAACATACAAACAATTCTCCTGGAACATAGCTTCCTTGAAATTGTAATTTCCCATCTTGCAGAGATTCTAGCTTACCAAACTGGTCTCCACCCCACGTTGGTGTCAGCCATTTGTGGGTACGCTGCCACGAGATTTGTGGGGGCCCACTTAATTCTGGGATGACCCATGTGGAAAGCCCATGCTGGAAAGCATGCCACGTGTAGCAGGTTGAGGTTCAAATGCAGAGAGAGATTTTATTCCAACATTGTCTCTTAAATATCCATCTGGACTCAATCCTCAGGAATGGTAAATCTTTTTTTTTTTTTTTGGCTGAGAAGGAAAGAGGTTTTATTTGGCTCACTGATGATGGGGGATGAAGGGTCCAAACAGACTGTTTATGTCCTAGCAAGAGTCCTGTGGCTGCATCACAACATGGCAGAGAGGAAATCGGAAACTGGCTATCTGCAGCAGAGGCCAAGTCAATGGTGCAGGCTGACTTCATAGTAACCCAGTCTAAGAGAACAGCGTTAACCTCTTTCTAGGCAGATCTTCCAGAAGCTGATCACCTTCCACCAGACCCTCTTAAAGAGTCACCACCTCAGCATCCCACCCTGGAGTACCTAGCACATGAACCTCTGGTAAACACACTCAAACCATAGCAGGTTTTCACAGGCAAAGACCCACTAAAAGTAGGAACTCAGTTCCCAGCCACCCAGTGAGCACTAATTGAGTGCCAGCTGTATGCAGGGGAATGGTCCGCTCCTGTTCTGTGTGTACGTGGTGGGTACTATAGCTCAGACCCAGGGCACCACACATGCTAGGTAAGCTCTTCACCACTAAGCTATCTTCTTAGCAGTTCTGCTTGTCTTCAAGACCCCTGGCACATGACCCCAGTGGAGATTGGTGTATGCCAAGGGCTGGGGTGTCAGGAACCCTGCTCTGTGCTGTCCCACTGAAGCCTTCAAATCACATGGAGACCCAGCTTCAGGCCTCAGCTTGTGCGATCTGCCCTGTCTGTCTCATGTGTTTGAGTGCTGTGGAGCATCTCTGGAGACCCTGATCCCATCCCCACTGTGTAACCAGGTTGACCATGGACACCACCGGTCCTGCCCCTCCTTGTAGGCTAATTCTTGCTTCTTCCAGCTCAGGCAATCTGTAGCCCACATGTCACTGTTTCCTGTCTGTAACATTTTCCTTCTGCTAGGAGACCTTTGGTCACTGAAGCTAAGGGGTGATACATGGCCCGTTGTCTGCCAGAGTCTGGGCAGAGCCACAAGGGCGTTTTCCACATAAAGGACCCAGGTTACTAGAAAAGAATTTTAAACGTTGTTTAGATGAACCTTTTTTTTTTTTTTTTTTTTTTTTTTTGAGCGTTCCCTCTGGACTGTTTTTTTTTTTTTGTTGTTGTTGTTGTTTTTTCTTTTCTTTTTTTTTTTTTAATTGGTGCTTTGTATATTTCATACATCATTTCCAATTCAGATCAGGCATATTCCCTTTCCCTTCCCCCCTACCCACCCCATCCCAGATCATGCATTTTGCCATAACTGTCCTGCCTCTTTTCTCTCAGATTTTTTTTTCATTTTTAGCTATAAGTGATGATCCATGAGTACAAGCATCCTTCATATGAAACCAATTTACGGCTGTTGTGCCCAAACCCCTACAAGCTCCCACCATCCAGTGGGGGGGTGATGGGTTTTTGTTCTAATCAAGTTGATCAAATGAGTGTCCAGACTACATTGCTGTAGTTTCACCATTCCACCCCAATCGCAGCCCTTTACATTCTACCACCCCCTCTTCCGCAGATTGTTCCCTAGGCTTAGGAAAGGGGAGGAAAGAACAAAGCAGTCCACTCTCTCTGGAGCTGTTTGTCTTGGACTCTGGCAATTCTGGCTGTTTTCCTTTCATGGGTTGACAGTTTGTCCAGGAATAACCTTTCGATCCTACTAATGAAGCACAAGGTAGTTATGATATATAGGTATTTAAAGAGCACTAATAGTTATAGTTGGTTACTTTGGTATAGACACAGATGTTTTTTATCATATTAATCCATGAATTACATTTTTTCCTGTTTAATATGACAGGGTCTTACTGTGGCTTATAACATCTCCTAACCTGTAGAGGTGTACAGCTTGTGACATCAGCCATGGGTTATTCCTCCAAGGAGAGAGCCAGTAAGCCAATTAGGTTTGGGTATACAGGCATATGGACTGCCTCTGCTGCACAGTATTTCCAGGCAGTCGGGGTGTAGCTGGTGCTGACGATAGAGTCTTGCTTGACTCAGGGAGACCCGTATTTGCTTTATTGGTTGAGGGCCTTTGGTAACACTCTCTGGTATTCCAGAGGCCATCTGTACACTTGCATGTGTGGTCTCAATACATCTTTCCCATGTTTACATCAGGTCTTTGGCAGCAGGGCCTTATCACCTCTCTTCTTGCAGGTATCCCAGTTTAGAGGCAAGGATCCTTTACCTTTGTGGGGCCTTGGATCCCCTGGCAACATCTCCTGGTAGAATAATCCATTGCTGATGTCAAGAGCTCCTGTACTAATATATTTTGCTTAAGTGCATAGCTTAAGGACTTTATTTATATTTGGTTCTGAACAGAGGTAATCCTTTTCACAGTTCCTTATGCCTATTAGTCAATTAAAGAAGGCAGTTTTACCGGTTTTGTAAGACATTACCTCTATAACTAGTTGTCTCCGAATTTACAGTTGGAGAGCGACCTAATCATCATCATATTCCCTTTTTCTATGGGGGGGAGGCAAGAAAGTCTCTCATATCAAAACCTTGCGGCACCTATAAGGTAATTTCATTAGGATTCATCATTATAAATGTTGTTACAAGTAGGATCCACAGAGGGGTTCGGTGTTTATAGCAATCTGAGGCTTTTCTTCTTTTTTTTTTTTTTTCTTTCTGTTGGCACTTTCTGGTACATCCTACTCAATGCAAAGCTGTATCTTTTTCTTTTCAGCCTTAAGTTGGTGACCATTTTGTCTTTTTGGGACCCACAAATCTTTTCCCATAGTTAGTTTTAGGATTTGAATTGCAAGGTTTTTGACACAAAAGGTTTCATTCTATCTGTATCCCCCCTTTTTTTAACCCATGAATCTCCAAAGACAGTTGTATTATAACATTTGTCACTACACTCCACCCCATGGGTATGGCCAGGGGGTACCATTGGCTTAGGAATCCAATCCATTTTAACTAAGTTTTACCACAAGTCTTACATAACTAAAAATGTTTAACCTGGGAAGACTCTGATGGAAACACAGGTCAGATTTGCCCATTATAGCACCACTAATATCAATCTGCTAGGGGAGATATTTTAGAGGATTTGGATGTGGTTTTGCCACTCCAAATGAGAACAACCATGCCCAGACTGGGGGAAAATGCCTCCATCATCTCAGCAAGAAGCATCCCCAATGCTGTGGGTCACTGCAAAGTATTCTACCCCTCATCTGGACTGGAAGACAGATGATCCAGTCTGGATTAAGCAGTGGCCCTTACAGGGGAGAAATTACAAGCTCTCAAGACTTATCAAGGAACAATTTTCATTGGGACGCATCCATCATCTCCACGTCCCTGGAACACCCTGTGTTTTCATAAAAAAGCAACAGGAGGTTGGTGTCTTTTACAAGATCTGTGTGAGCCATTAACAAAACTATGCATATATGGGAATCTCCACTGAGGCCCTATGCCTCCTATCCAGCTAACACTCCTCTGCTAGCCCTAGATATAGAAGACTGTTTTTTTTTTTTTTTCCATCCCCCTCCATGCTAAAGGATTGCAACGGTTCATTTCTCAGTTCCTGCAATTAACAACTCAGGTCCAGCAACTGGTTATGAGTGGACTGTCCTGCCACAAGGAATAGCCAACAGCCCAATACTCTGCCAAGAGGCAGTAGCAGGTGGTCTTAAACCCCTATGGAACGAGGTCTGCAAGTCTTCCATTATATGGATGACATTTTAGTTTGGGACAAATCAATCAACTGACCCGCAACTTTAAAGGACAGGCTTGTACCATCTTTAGAAGCTTTTGGATTTAAAATAGCCTATGCTAAGTTTCAAATGATTCCCCCAATTTGTTTCCTAGGCACTGAAATTTCTCTCACTGCAGTGAGACCTCTCAAACCTTGTACTTTCCCTTCCTCCCAAGCTCATGCTAGCATCCCTTTAGTCCTTCCTAGGAAATCTTAACTGGCTCGCCCATGGCTGTCCATCCCCACCACAATGCTACAGCTTCTCTTTGACCTTCTTCGAGGTGACAGGGACCCAGCTTCCATGTGAAACTCACAGCAGAAGCCTTAGAAGCTCTGGTTGAAGTCAACGAGATCTCCAGAGCATGGCTTTAACATGTTTTAACCTCCCTTCCTGTGCAGTTTCTTATTTTTAACACCACCCCCACACTGTAGGGGCCCTTTACCAATCCAGGGAGTACTGAGTGGCTGCACATGCCCATGGGGGAACTCCCTGACTGTTAACTGAAATGGATTCTTTAGCAGCTATGATAAGAAATGGGAGGGAACATTCCCTGCAACACTGGGGAAGGAGCTTGATGTCATAGTGACACCCTTCTCCCTCCTGGATATCCAGTGGCTGATGTGAAATCAATGTTCATATAGCTAAGCCTCATGGGATTTTCAGGACAGATAGAAAAATCACTACCCTGAAGACAAGTGGGTCTCCGCTCTCCCATTGCTAAAATGGCTTCCTCCCCATCTTTTCCAAGATGAGCCTATAAGGCAGGCCACATCTGTTTTCACAGAGGTAGGGAAGGAGGGGCTGCAGCATCATTTATGACAACCTGGATCAAGCCCCTCAGATCCTGTTTCACCGCTCCCTGACCATTCCTCTCAGTACAGAGAACTCTATGCTGTTATCTAGCTCTCAAAGAAACCAAAAGGCCTCTTAATCTCTTCTCAGACAGTATCTATGTGACCAACCTGCTGCCCTGGCTATCCAGATCCTTTGTCCGATTAGACAAAAATCCCTCTCTCTGTTTCTTATTGCAGTTTCATCCATTTGACAGAATAGGAGTCACCCCCTCTTCATACAGCACATTAGTGGCATGCCTCCTGCCAGGACTCTCTCTGAAGGCAACTCTCTTACAGACTGAGTCTCCTTACAGGGTTTATGTCCTATCCCCTCCTGAAGCAGAAGAATTCCACTCACTCACCCATGTTAACCTAAAAGGCCTCCAAGCTCGCTTTCCTAAAATTCCTTCACCCAATTTCAGTGAATCCTTAGAAGTTGGTTGTCCTGTTCTGCTCTGTTTAGAACATCTGCGCTACAGGTTTGGGAATTAACCCCAGGGGATTGAAAGCCAATGCACTTTGGCAAACTGTATTACACACATAGTCTTCTTTTTGGCAAACAAAATATGTATTTGTCACTAGACACTTATTCCAGATTCATCTGGGCTACTCCCCATACAGGAGAGAAAACAAGGACCTCACTGCCCAACCTACTTTCTACCTTTGCTACCATGGGCATCCACAGACAGATTAAAATGGACATGGGCCAGTTTTGCTAGCTCTGCTTTAAATCATTTTGTCACTTACAGAATATTCCAAATCATACAGGTATCCCTCATAACCACAGGGACAAGGCATCTTAGAACGGACCCATCAGGTCCTAAAAAATCAATTATTAAAACAATAGGCGGGGAAATACCCTCTTAACATCCAGCTGGCCATGCATTGACAACTCTAAACCTCTTTAAATTTACAGAGATTCAAAGTGTCCAGCCATAGTCAAACATTGGCAGACACCGCACTCTTCCTCAAATACTTGTCAGATGGAAAGACCCCTTAGACAATCAATGTAAAGGACCCAATCCACTTTTAACAATGGGAGGTGCTTTGTTGCATCTTCCCACAGGATGTCCAGACCCATTTGGATTCGGCCAGAAATGTCAGATTCATCCCCGCAACCAAAAAGATGGCACACCTGTCACTCATGGATAAAAGGAAGAGGAGGAAGAGGAGACGACACTCCAGAACCTCAAATGAACATAACATGGAAGAAATTGACCAACTCCTCACTTCTGCAAAAATCCATGTTCCCCCCTCTGCACCCGTCTGCCATCCTTTTAGCTATCTCTAAAGTTTCAAGCTAACTTGCTCTGCCCAGCCTGTGAATAGGCCACCGACTTGGACCCATTCTGGCGATTCCTTGTCAGAGAAACTGGGAAGGAGAAATCAGGTAATGGAACCAGTGACACTGTCCTTTGCAAGGCTGTAGTGAAGCAATCACAATTACCTGTGTTTCCCAATTCCACCATACCTCTCAGGACCCTTTTATCTGTTCCCCATCTTAACAAAGAGTGTTTTGTTTAGGAAGCTGATACTTATGGTAGTTGTAGATTCTGGTCTTGCAGGTTGGAGAGTGTTCACNCCCCCCCCACATACACATAATTAAAAATAAAGACTATTTTAAAGATTATTATTGAAATATGACTTCTTATTTGTCACAAGACTTTGAGCAAGTCACATAACCTTTCAATGCCCCAATTTCCTCATCTGTAATGTGGGAATAGTGAGAATACCGACATCATGGGATTGTTATTAAGCCTATGAGAAAATCTGCATGTAGTAGTGTGCACTGTGCTGAACACTTCACATGAGTTTATGTACTCTTTTCAACAGCTTGGCAGAGATGGTTGTTGGACTGCCATGTTAGAAACAGGTTGATTCACTCAACATTGCCGAAGCACTAAAGCCTGTCAGGAGATGGGATTGAAGCCTTTGTTTGAATTCCTTGAAGCAGACAGTTGAAAAAGAGTTCCCAAACTTTATGTTGGGATCCAACATGTTATTTGTAAGCCTTGTGCTCACTGATCCCTTATGGCCATATAAGGTAGTTGTCCCTCAAGGTCATCCCAGGAGTTTGTTTCTTTTGAGACTGGATCTCATTCTGAACCCAGGCTGGCCTCAAACTCACTAAGTAGACCAGAGTGGTCAAACTCATGGTGATTCTCCTGTCTTAGCCTCTTGAGTGCTGGGATTACAAGCATGGGAGGTTGAGTATGCTGTATACAGCCAGAAGGTAGCTGTGAATCCAGAGCACTCCGTGTACAGTGGGGCTGCACTCAGTTTCCCTGCAGATGTCCCCCTTCCTTGTCTGCAGTGATTTCCCTCATGTTCCCCTCACCCAGTATCCGATCAGACCATGGCCTGGCTCACCTGCTTTCCAGATCAGGGGATGCTAGGAGGCTGTCCTCAGGTCTTAGTACCACTGTGGGGTTTTGCCATTTGATTGTTGTACAGGCAGGCGATTGTGATAAATACTCTCCACGCCTTTCCTTATTTACCTGCACAACTTCCTAAGGAGAGCTTTGCTTTGCTTATTTCCCCACCTTGTGGGCACCTTCATTGGTTTTCTTTATATCTGGCCTCTTTATTCATCACATGGACAGAGAGTAATGGCACCACGTCTCTCTTCTTATCAAGAGCCCAGGAGTTGGGGCTAGAGAATGGCTCAATGGTTAAGAGCACTGGCTGCTCTTGCAGAGGACTCTGGTTCAGTTCCTAGCACCCACATGGTGGCTTACAATCTTCTATAACTACATACCCAGAGGATCCAATACCCTCTACTGGTCTCATGGGTATTGTACACATGAGGTGCCCTTACATACATGCAGGCAAAACATTCATGCATAAAAGTAAATAAATAAATAAATAATTAATTAATAAAGCTCAGGAATCCTGCCACACGTTACTGATTTGATGGAGAGATAGAACAAAACATAAGGGGTACAATTCCTCCCAATGAAGGGGAACCCCTAGAGTTTTCAAGAACTTGCTTTGGAGGCTGCAGTAAATTGCCTGATTTTTCTGTTTTCCACCACAAGAGGGAAACATACCACCGTGAATGATTTGAAAATAAAGTGATTCTGTACCTAGACTTAAAAATCATGAACTTGGGCTGGAGATATCACTCAGTGGTTAAGAGCACCGACTGCTCTTGCAGAGGACCTGGGTTCGATCCCCAGCACCCACATGGCGGCTAAGAACCGTCTGTAACTCCAGTTCCAGGGGAATCTGAGACCCTATTCTGACCTCCATGGCATTGCACGACACGTGCACAAACTTACATACAAACAGTACACTCGTACACATAAAAAAAAAATCATGAACTTTAGCTGGGCGTGGTGGCTCACGCCTTTAATCCTAGCACTTGGGAGGCAGAGGCAGGTGGATCTCATCTCTGTGAGCTCAAGGCCAGCCTGGTGTACAAAGCCTGTAAGTTCCAGGACAGCTGGGGCTACAGGGAGACCCTGTCTCAAAAAAGACCCCCCTAAAAAAAAATCATGAACTTTGCAGGTAAGTGGATGGAACTCAAAGCCATTATGCTAGGTGAAGTAACAGTCCCAGAAAAACAAGCGGTGAATGGTCTCCCTCATTTGTGGATGCTAACACCAAATCCCCAGATGAAAGGCAAGCTGAACAACATTATTGTTATATTTCTGTTTATCTGAGAGCAACTATGTTGTTATAATGTAAATCTCTTAACGAGCTCTAAAATTGATCCACCACTTACTCTCAGACTCTGTAATTACTGTATATGAGTGGAAAGTATGTATGCATATTTTAGAGTAATATGAAATTAAAGGAGGAAAATGTGAATTCCTAAACATAAAAAAAGCCTGAGAGAAAGATGCAGGATAGATCATTGCAGAGTGCAAGATCAGGGATGGGGTTGGGGAAGGGAAAGGGGAATATGACTAAACTGAACTGAGAGATGATGTCTGAAATACACAAAACATCAATAAAAGCATTACAAAAATAATAATAAATAAGAAAATAAAGAACCAGAAAAAAATAATTATGAATAATAATTGTCATTAATAATAGCCAACAACAATGAACAATTTACTATTAGACTGAATTTTTATCAGTTATTATTAATAATTATATTCAATAACAATTAATATAACTATCAATAACAATTACTAATAATAATTAGCAACAATCTATCATTAAACTGAATAATATGCATACTATAAACCCAATTAAAAATTGTTAACACTAAAGGGTATAAAACAAACATTTTCTATGAATTGAATTTATTTTTGTTTATAGTTAGCTAAATAGATTTAAATCTGTGGGATTATAATGAATTAAAAGCAGGAACTCGCATTTACTCACACATACACACAGCTTGAAGATGGGCTTAAAGAAACAAAACAGTCTTTCAAAAACTTTCTCATTTAAATTGAAACAAAATATTAATTCATGTTGTTAAAGAGACTTTTACCAATGTTCCTTAAAAAAGACAATTTATTGGAGCAAGTTTGTTTTGTTAGAACTCCAAGGCTTGTAAATTTTCCTAGAAATCCATCTAGCTTGTTTCCAAAATGCTGAAATCAAAAGAATGTTACCTAAAATCAAAATTGACTGGGCATGATTTAGATACCATGTGCTGAGTCTGCAAGCTGGTATGCATGCACAGCTGGTAGGCTTATGGCACCAGGCCAGAGCTCAGACCATGTGTGATCTAGAATTCTGTGAGAAGAGATTTTTAAGGTGAAACACATTTAAAAGGAGCAAGATAAAATTAAATCAACCAATTAATTTTAACTGTGCACATATATTTACTCAAAGGATATCTAGCATACCCAGGGGTTAAGTAAAAATATTACACTTTAAGTTAAGCATGCTGAAATGGATTTGAATTAGTTCAGTGATACAACTTGGTAGTGTGGAGGTCCACAGTCTGTCTCCCGAGTATTGGAATCAAAGCTGCACCTTTAAAACACAATGAAAGAGGAAGCACTGCCTCAGGCTCTTCCCCAACACTTTGAGACTTTAGGCTTCCCAGTGAAACACAGAATACTGTAAAGCCAGCCCTTCCCCCCCAGCCATCCGCTGTTTCCAGAGCAGGAGAGGGGGCACAGAACAAACATTGGACTAGATTAACCAGAGTGTCTACAAACAGCTACAAACTGAAAAATGTATCAGCTTCATATTTTGCCTTTGGTCTTTTCAAGGCAGGGCTTTCTTACAGTCAGAGCAGGCCGGGAGGTCACTCCATAGACTAGGCCGGCCGTGAACTCACAGACATCCGTTTGGATTAAAGGCATGAGCCACCACCAAGACTGGAATTTACAAGCTCAATTTGCTTCATAGATGACTGGCCTCTAGAGGAGATATTGGGGGAAGTTTAGCAGAAAAAAGGAAACTTCTGCAGAATTAAGCACTATTTTACACTATCTACAGAAAAAATTTTAAGGAGGATACTTTTTAAAAACATTTAGACTGTGGCTGGCTTTTCACATGCATGCCAATGTTGGTAGATTAATTCCTGGGTGGTTGCCTCTACAAGCCAAGCCTGTGTGTGCAAAGGTGCAAATGAACACCTCTATGGAATGCTCACTGCAAAAAGCTTGCTTGCTCCATGGGCATGCCTGTCCTTCCAGCCTCTGTGTTCGACACCTGAGCTGTGGCCAGAAAGCAGAAACTGGGACCCCAGGCTGCAGGGCAGTTTCCAAGCACATTTAAAAACCTTTAGAAGGAAGGGCTCCTCTCACAATTTCTCTGAATACCTGCCACCTGGGAAGGCTGGGGAAGCAACAGATGCCCCCAATCCAGGGAAGCCAAAACAGCACCCATGGGCTGCATAAGCATGTCCCACCGAGTGGGTGGATACCCACAAGAGAATGCAAGCTTCCCAAAGCCTATCAGAGAAAGGGTCTCCGGCACACAGGCCAAGTCTCCATCAGCGCCATCCACAGGCTCACCACCAGAGTCAATAGGAGAATTCCCTCTGTGTCCATCCTTAGTCCATGCCTTCATTAACTTGGAGATGTTAAACTTTCTCCATGCCACAACTTAAAACACAACAGCCACAGCAAGCCACAGCACATAGTCAACAAACACATGCCATACATCACAAAACAATTACTCCTGGAACATAGCTTCCTTGAAAATGTTATTTCCCATCTTGCAGAGATTCTAGCTTAACAAACTGGTCTCCACACCCAACGTTGGTGTCACCATTTTTGGGTACGCTGCCACTGAGATTTGTGGTGGGGCCCACTTAATCCTGGGATGACCCATGTGGAAAGCCCATGCTGGAAAGCATGCCACGTGTAGGCAGGTTGAGGTTCAAATGCAGAGAGAGATTTTATTCCAACATGTCTGCTTAAATATCTATCATGACTCAACCCTCAGGAATGCTAAATCTTTTCATCACTACACTTCACCCTATGGGTGTGGCCAGGGAAGTAACATTGGCTTAGAATCCAACCCATTTTAACTAAGATTTCCCACAGTCTTATGTAACTAAAAATGTTTACACCTAGGAAGACCCTGATGGAAACACGGGTCAGATTTTCCCATTAATAGCACCAACTAATAACAATCTGCTAGGGGGAGATATTTTAGAGGCTTTGGATTTGGTTATTGCCACTCCAAATGAGAACAACCATGACCAGACTGGGGGAAAATGCCTCCATCATCTCAGCAGGAAGCACCCCCAATCCTGAGGGTCACTGCAAAATATTCTACCCCTCATCTGGACTGGAAGTCAGATGATCGAGTCTGGATTAAGCAGTGGCCCTTACCAAGGGAGAAATTACAAGCTCTCTGAGACTTAGTCAAGGAAAAATTATTATTGGGCTGCATCCGTCAATCTCACAGACCCTGGAACACCCCTGTGTTTGTCACAAAAAAGACAACAGGAGGTTGGCATCTTTTACAAGATCTGTGAGCCATTAACAAAACTATGCATATATGGGGATCTCCACCGAGGGGTCTCATATTCCAGCTAACACCCCTCTGCTAGCCCTAGATATAAAAGACCATTTTTTTCATCCCCCTCCATGCTAGGATTGCAAGAGTTTTTTTCTCAGTTCCTGCAATTAAAAACTCAGGTCCAGCAACTTGTTTATGAGTGGACTGTCCTGCCACAAGGAATAGCCAACAGCCCAATACTCTGCCAAAGGCAGTAGCAGTGGTTCTTAAACCCCTATGGAACAGAGGTCTGCAAGTCTTCCATTATATGGATGACATTTTAGTTTGGGACAAATCAATCAACTGACCCAGCAACTTTAAAGGACAGGCTTGTACCATCTTGAACTTTTGGATTTAAAAAGCCCATGCTAAGTTCAAATGATTCCCCCAATTTGTTCCTAGGCACTGAAATTTCTCTCACTGCAGTGAGACCCCTCAAACCTGTATTCTCCCTTCCTCCCAAGCTCATGTAGCATCCCTTAGTCCTTCCTAGGAAATCTTAACAGGGGGGGGGTGGCGGCCGCTGTGCCATCTGTCCAGCCCCTCCCCACCCCCACAACTCC
>VZQC01001330.1:210612-235213 GCA_009823505.1 Rhizomys pruinosus | reverse complement strand
GTGTTTATAGCAATCTGAGGCTTTTCTTCCTTTCGATGTTCAGATAGGTCAACCTTTCAGTTGGCACTTTCTGGTACATCCTACTCAATGCAAAGCTGTATCTTTTCTTTCTCAGCCATTAAGTTGGTGACATTTTGTCTTTTTGGGACCCACAAATCTTTTCCCATAGTTAGTTTTAGGATTTGAATTGCAAGGTTTTTGACAAAAAGGTTTCATGTCTATCTGTATCCCCCCCTTTTTTAACCCATGAATCTCCAGAAGACAGTTGTATTATACATTTCGTCACTACACTCCACCCCATGGGTATGGCCAGGGTGGTACCATTGGCTTAGAATCCAATCCATTTTAACTAAGTTTTACCACAGTCTTACATAGCTAAAAATGTTTACACCTGGGAAGACTCTGATGGAAACACAGGTCAGATTTGCCCATTTATAGCACCCACTAATATCAATCTGCTAGGGGGAGATATTTTAGAGGATTTGGATGTGGGTTTTGCCACTCCAAATGAGATCAACCATGCCCAGACTGGGGGAAAATGCCTCCATCATCTCAGCAGGAAGCACCCCCAATCCTGAGGGTCACTGCAAAGTATTCTACCCCTCATCTGGACTGGAAGTCAGATGATCCAGTCTGGATTAAGCAGTGGCCCTTAACAGGGGAGAAATTACAAGCTCTCCAAGACTTAGTCAAGGAACAATTTTCATTGGGACGCATCCATCCATCTCACAGTCCCTGGAACACCCCTGTGTTTCTCATAAAAAAGACAACAGGAGGTTGGTGTCTTTTACAAGATCTGTGAGCCATTAACAAAACTATGCATATATGGGGATCTCCACTGAGGCATCTCCTATTCCAGCTAACACTCCTCTGCTAGCCCTAGATATAGAAGACTGTTTTTTTTTTTTTTCCATCCCCCTCCATGCTAAGGATTGCAAACGGTTCACTTTCTCAGTTCCTGCAATTAACAACTCAGGTCCAGCAACTGGTTATGAGTGGACTGTCCTGCCACAAGGAATGGCCAACAGCCCAATGCTCTGCCAAAAGGCAGTAGCAGTGGTTCTTAAACCCCGTATGGAACAAGGTCTGCAAGTCTTCCATTATATGGATGACATTTTAGTTTGGGACAAATCATCAACTGACCCAGCAACTTTAAAGGACAGGCTTGTACCATCTTTAGAAGCTTTTGGATTTAAAATAGCGCATGCTAAGTTTCAAATGATTCCCCCAATTTGTTTCCTAGGCACTGAAATTTCTCTCACTGCAGTGAGACCCCTAAAACCTGTACTCTCCCTTCCTCCCAAGCTCATGCTAGCATCCCTTTAGTCCTTCCTAGGAAATCTTAACTGGCTCCGCCCATGGCTGTCCATCCCCACCACAATGCTACAGCTTCTCTTTGACCTTCTTCGAGGTGACAGGGACCCAGCTTCCATGTGAAACCTCACAGCAGAAGCCTTAGAAGCTCTGGTTGAAGTCAACCGAGATCTCCAGAGCATGGCTTTAACATGTTTTACGCCCTCCCTTCCTGTGCAGTTTCTTATTTTTAACACTACCCCCACACATGTAAGGGCCCTTTACCAATCCAGGGGAGTACTAGAGTGGCTGCACATGCCCATGGGGGAACTCCCTGACTGTTAACTGAAATGGATTCTTAGCAGCTATGATAAGAAATGGGAGGGAACATTCCCTGCAGACACTGGGGAAGGAGCTTGATGTCATAGTGACACCCTTCTCCCTCCTGGATATCCAGTGGCTGATGTGAAATCATGTTCATATAGCTGTAAGCCTCATGGGATTTTCAGGACAGATAGAAAAATCACTACCCTGAAGACAAGTGGGTCTCCGCTCTCCCATTGCTAAACTGGCTTCCTCCCCATCTTTTCCAAGATGCACCTATAAGGCAGGCCACATCTGTTTTCACAGGAAGCGAGGGGCTGCAGCCATCATTTATGACAACCTGGATCAAGCCCCTCAGATCCTGTTTCACCCGCTCCCTGACCATTCCTCTCAGTACAGAGAACTCTATGCTGTTCATCTAGCTCTCAAAGAAACCAACAGGCCTCTTAATCTCTTCTCAGACAGTATCTATGTGACCAACCTGCTGCCCTGGCTATCCAGATCCTTTGTCCGATTAGACAAAATCCCCTCTCTCTGTTTCTTATTGCAGTTTCATCCATTTGACAGAATAGGAGTCACCCCCTCTTCATACAGCACATTAGTGGCATTGGCCTCCTGCCAGGATCTCTCTCTGAAGGCAACTCTCTTACAGACTGAGTCTCCTGTACAGGGGTTTATGTCCTATCCCGCTCCGAAGCAGAAGAATTCCACTCACTCACCCATGTTAACCTAAAAGGCCTCCAAGCTCGCTTTCCTAAAATTCCTTCACCCAATTTCAGTGAATCCTTAGAAGTTGGTTGTCCTGTTCTGCTCTGTTTAGAACATCTGCGCTACAGGTTTGGGAATTAACCCCAGGGGATTGAAAGCCAATGCACTCTGGCAAACTGATATTACACACATAGTTTCTTTTGGCAAACAAAAATATGTATTTGTCACCATAGACACTTATTCCAGATTCATCTGGGCTACTCCCCATACAGGAGAGAAAGCCAAGGACCTCACTGCCCACCTACTTTCTACCTTTGCTACCATGGGCATCCACAGACAGATTAAAATGGACAATGGGCCAGCATTTGCTAGCTCTCGCTTTAAATCATTTTGTCACTTACAGAATATTCCAAATCATACAGGTATCCCTCATAACCCACAGGGACAAGGCATCATAGAACGGACCCATCAGGTCCTAAAAAATCAATTATTAAAACAATAGGCGGGGAAATACCCTCTTAACATCCAGCTGGCAACTGCATTGACAACTCTAAACCTCTTTAACATTTACAGAGATTCAAAGTGTCCAGCCATAGTCAAACATTGGCAGACACCCGGCACTCTTCCTCAAATACTTGTCAGATGGAAAGACCCCTGAGACAATCAATGTAAAGGACCCAATCCACTTTTAACAACTGGGAGGGGCTTTGATTGCATCTTTCCACAGGATTGTCCAAGACCCATTTGGACTCTGCCAGAAATGTCAGATTCATCCCCGCTGACCAAAAAGATGGCACACCTGTCGCTTATGGATAAAAGGAAGAGGAGGAAGAGGAGATGACACTCCCAGAACCTAAATGACATAAAATGGAAGAAACTTGACCAATTCCTCACTTCTGCAAAATCCATGTTACCCCCTCTGCACCCCTGTCTGCCATCCTTCTAGCTATTCTCATAATAGTTCAAGCTAACTCTGCCTCTGCCCAGCTTGTGAATAGGCCACTGACTTGGACCCATGTCTGGCGATTCCTTGTCAGAGAAACTTGGGAGGGGAGAAATCAGGTAATTGGAACCAGTGACACTCCTTTGCAAGGCTGTAGTGAAGCAATCACAATTACTGTGTTTCCCAATTCCACCATTACCTCCCAGGAACCCTTTTTCTGTTTCCCCCATCTTAACAAAGAGTGGTGTTTGTAGGAAGCTGATACTTATGGTGGTTGTAGATTCTGGTCTTCCAGGTTGGAGAGTGTTCACAGCCCAAGAATCCTGTTTCAAATCCAAAATAACCAGCTTAAAATTAATATACAGGACCCCTGGAGTGAGTACTGGAGAGCTGGAGTACAGGGAAACCTCGCAGGTAGTCTGGCCTGCATTTCCTGGCACCACACACTTGGTAGCCTTTTTCCCACCTGGATTTAGGGATTGGAGAAAATCCAGCTCATGACTCCCAACAGTTCTATTCTTTTTGACTCTGACCTGTGGAACATGTCACAGGAGGCAGGAGGGCACATCAGGTTCCTGGTACATTCCCAAACTGCCTTGAAGTGTTCTGATGAGGTTTCACTAGGAGACTGCCTTGTGATCCTGTGGGGGTGAGGCATCTTCTCAGTCCAAGTGCTGATTCTGTAGAGCCAGCTCCTCAGGTCCTCTTCTGTGCATCCTGAGCTCTGAAGCACAGCAAGGATGATGATCATGGGAAAGTGGCTTCAGCCCCAACTATCGGAAGCTGGTCTGCTGGGGCACAGGCAGATGCTTAGGGGTCATGGGCACAGGGCAAGCAGCAGCACTGGCAGGTGATGAGCAGTGTCCTGAGGCTGCAGCAGCACTGTGATCTCAGCCCATGTGCAGGTTCCTGGGGAGGCAGGGCCAGACTCAGGCTTTCATTCTCTGTTGCATCTACTCCTGTCAGTGAAGACCTCTGGGATCCTCCTTTCTCGAGTTTCCCCCATTATAAAGATGATGAAGCTGCATGAAGGCTATACTGCTACAACTTCAGCTGCTTGACCCCTCTTTTCCCAGACTTCCTGCAAGGTAGCATCCAGGAAGCATTTCCAAGGACACTTTGTAAAACACATCAGGGCCCATTTGCTGCTTCTGTAAGGGCAGTAATTAAATCTTGCCTAAGAGCAGCAAGGTGCCTTCTGAACTCGTGCTTTTTTGTTTAATTTGAAGAATTAAGTTTGTTCTTAATGACACATTTCAGAGCTTCTACAGATACCATGAAAATTGACTCTCTGATAATGCATTAGAAAGTCAAAATACTATGTGCAAATAAAGTTGAATTGATGGCCCAAATCTAAAATATATAATTCTTCTCCAGAATTATTTTGTTTGCTTATCAACAAGTATGTTTATTGATTTTTCATGCATTTCACACGCAACATCTGAATCATCTTTATACACCCATCCCCACTGGCACTGCCCCATTTCTCCCCTCCTCCCCAGTGGATTTCATGGCTTCTGTCATAAATGTGAAAACCTATCAAGTCAAGCTTGTGTGCCCAGATGCACTCTGACCTGACTGTGCATCCCTTAGTCACTTGGCCACACAGGAAATAGCCACTCTTGGATTTTCCCTCTGAACTCTGAAATCATACAGCACTTTGGCTAAATTTAACAGAGAGGTTTTGGCATTTTATCTCATGCTAAGCAGACACATTCCATGTTTGGGATATTCCTAAGTGTTACCACCATCTCCTCCCTGCCTCCTTCACTGGGGCTATTCTTTTTCTTTATACCCTCCCTTTTATTAGCCCTGAAAACACAGTACACACCAGCAACCCACTGTCACTGTGAAGGCACCTAACCCTCAACAGCCTTATAGGTCACACTTGTCCTGGTGGTGATTGGAGGGACCCAATGAGCTCCTCCATGCCTCCTGCCCAGCATGGCCACCCAGGGGGATGTGTCAGGTTAGGAGTGCTAAGCAGAGGGGCCAACCTAGTGACAACGTCCAGCAAGAGACCACAGAGTCGTAGGACTTTGGTTCTTTCATTTTAGACTGTATGAGTTCTCTCTGATTTCAAGTGTTGTGGTTTTACCTCAAAATGAAGTGCTGAAGAAGCACTGAGCTCCATGGTGTTTAGTGCACATTGTGTGGCCAGCTCAATCCCAGCCAGTGATGGGTAAGGTGGATGCATAGGGAAGTCATACTACTATCAGCTATGCACAAGATGACCTTGGGCAGGATGGGCAGCAAGGTGCCCCACAGATGTTTAGGCAGGTATCTTGAACCAGCAGCCCACAGGGGCTCTGGAGGCTGAAGCTGTATACATAGAAAACTGAACCACAGTTTGCTTTGTAAAGGCCTACTGAGTTATCAGTCATGCTTATTCCTATTTTAAAGGAATCTTCAAAAGTAGGTTTGATGCCCTGTAGGAAGACTTTGACACTCTTTAAGCCCAATGGGAAACCAGGATGGGGAGAGCCTTCCCAAACACCAACCATGTCTTTCCAGAATCCTGAAGCCCTAACCCTTTAGGAATATTACCCTGAAGTTGGAGGACAGTGTAACCCTGAAAATGAGAGGAGAGAGGGTAATGAGGGAAGAATGACATCAAGGGAAAGTGACAGCTGAGCAATAATGGCTCAAGCATTTCTCATTGTCAAAACATAATCCTACAAAATGTGCAGGTTCCTCTGGATGATATCAGGATCTGCATGTGTGGAGCAGAAAGTGATGGAACTGCCTCCCTGCAGCAAGTCTCTATGGTGGGTGCGGGAGGTCCTGATTCCTCCAGGTTCGGGTAAGTAGAAAGTCCAGCCCATGTGGAAAGTGAGATCCCAGCTCAGCCTCCAGAGCCTCCATACCCCTAGAGTTCTAAAGGTATCTGGAGAGATCCTAGTTTGTGCTAGGCCTAGGAGACATTCCAGCCCTCATCCTGGAAATCTGTCAGTATACTGATGTCTGCAGCCACCAGGGTCCTGCTGTACTGGGTGCTCTCTGTTCAGCTCATTAAAATCTTTTACCATTGGATCCAGATGATATCTCAGACACAAGTTTGAAATCAAAGACTGGAACATTTAACAGTAAAGCAAAGGCTCCTAGCTCTGGGTCAGCTGCCTTTCAGTTTAGAAATAAAACTTTTTTTCCATGTGGAATCTCCATGTTGAATAAAATAAAATAAAATAAAATCCCTTCCCTGCTCATTCTGCCACCAGAAACACTATGTTCTACTACTTACTATCAGACACACGACTCAGGATTAGGAAGTCACAGTGACTATAGGCTGCCCCAAGATTCCCTGAGCATGCTGTCAGCCTAGGCTGAACCTCGTGCTGTGCAGCCCTTGATACAGAGCTGCTTATCTCTACCCGAGACCTGACAACACAGACCTTACCACTAGAATTCAGCTTTCCTAAAAGCTGGATATGATAGCGATTGTTATATCTTCAGGATTGACCTTTTACTCAAAAGGGCCTGTGTCTCTGGGAGAAGCTGAGTCCCCTTCAAGGCCATGTGTCCAAGAAAGGCTGATCCTCCAAGGGAGGCTGAGTCCCAAGCACAGGATGAGTTCCCAGGGGAGGACTTAACCTCAAGAGAAGTTAGACTCCCTTATAGAGTCATGAACCCCTGAGCAGCTATGCTGGGACTTGCCTCTTCGCTTCCCACAAGGAACAGGCAACAGCCATATGTCCACTCCTGTTCCTGGCTGAATCCTGACATTCATCTCCTTAATGTAGCCTGGAGCCCATCCCCATGAACTCCAGTAGTGCCAGGACCTAAGACAGAGTTGACAGTTTAGAGGGTGAACACCTTATGCTCTGGTTCATGGGCTGAAGCTAAAGGAGGAAGCAGCTGCTATTCTGTGAACAGGGGAGGTGAGCACAGCCCTGACCTGAGGACAGGGTCCAGGTAAAAGCCTCCTCTGAAGAAGACTACAGACATGTGGCTTCTTCTGTCTCCCATGACCTCTTGAATGAGAGAGAAAAAATTTTCTCCCAAGGTTTGAAATTTTTATTTTATGTACTGGTAGAGGTCCAGGTTCAGAGTCCTCTGTCTGACCCTGAGATACCCAACCTGATTTAACCAGAACCCCTCACAGATAAGGCAGTTACAGAGCAAGGAACAGAACTTAGTCCCAGGAATCCAAATGACCAACAGATGTGGCTCTCCACAGACCCTGATATCCTGCAATCTTCAGGAGGAATAGATCTTCGCTCAGGCTCAAGATTCTGTGTCTAGGGCTGTGCAGTGCTGGGAAACCTGCTGGCAGAACATGAAGCTGAGAGAAGTGGACACTTTTGTGAAAACGAAGACATTTTTAGGATCTTCCCAAGCCAGGAGATCTTCCAGGAAGGTTTCATCAGTCTAGATTACAATGTGTCTTCATATCCATGTGTTCTTTCTTCTGGAACCAAACCAGCCTAAGAAGACAAGCAGTGACCCCTGGCCACTGTGCACCACCATGGCACCTGAACTGAGCATGGAGGGATGATTTTTGTCTTTTCTCACTAAACAATGCAGCATAACACCTACTGAATGGTGTATCTATTGGACTGGTCATCATCTCCACCTGTAGACCGTTCAAGCCTATGAAATGATGGGGATATACGCAAACATAGATCCATTTGTATAAGGGACCTGAGCATCTGCGGATGCTTGTGTCCTGGAATCCTGGAAGTAGTCCACACCAGCACCCAGAGGTGGTACACAGGCTTTTACTCCAAGTCCATGATTGTGCCTGCCTGCTTGCCCACCCCTTCCTTGGCAACCAGGTACTCAGGATCTTCACTGAACTTGAAACTGTGGCTGTAGTTTTTCTGGCAGAGATATTCTTCCCTAACTCTTGGTTTGTCTGGAGGGAATTTTCTGAGACCTTAAAGGGGAAGAAGGAGAAGTTTCTCCTACTGTTTTCAGACTTGGCTTAGGAAAACTGACTGGCAAATGCTGGCTGAGTGCACCTTGTTTTAAGTGTGTGCAAGTACATTAGTTTCTCACCGGGCTGGGTAACTTCCAGTGTTAGGCCTCTTTCTTGCAACAAACTGCAAACCTCATTGGGAAAGCTTGCTGTGGTCAGAGCCTGTGAACTTGGTGTTCTCTTCAACAAAGTTGTTTGCTTAATCCTTAGGCAGACAATGCCAGTGGTTTTGCAGCCAGAATGAGGCTGCAAGTACAAAAGACAGGAAGACATTCGAAAATACTTTATAGAGAGCAGGAATGGCTCACCAATTAAGATCATTTGTTGCTCTTGCTGGAACTCCAGGGTCAATTCTCAGTGCCCTCATGTCAGCTGAAAACCATCCATAATTCCAGTTTCAGGGAATCTGAAACCCTCTTCTGACCTCCCCAGGGACATGGGTGCACTCACACACATGCAAGCAATTACTCATACACATCAAATAAATAAAATGAATAAAGTTAAAAAAAGAACATATTTGGTAGTCCCTCTGGAGTTCAGAGCTCAGTGTCAGGTATCCTAGTTCAGATGAGGCCGCCTGTCCTCTGCCAGCCAGAGCCTCAGCCTGGAGTACCCACAGGATGTGAGGTAGCACCATTTGGACCAGGCAACCAAAGTCTGCAAGAGGGAGCACAACTCCACCCACGCAGGGGTCCAGGACACTTCAGGAAAAGAACATAAAAAAGCAACTGAATATATGGATGAAGTACACAGTGAAATAGACAGATGTACACAATGAACTAGCCAGTAGGGAAATTCTGGAAGTAGAAGAGAAATATAGCAATCTCTGCCAACCACTTTTTTTCAGAAGAGGTCAGAATTGATGGCCAAAATGCCAAATTTGGGGGCAACAATATTTGTCAACCATCCACAAGTATCTGCACTGTTTAGGGGAGGAAGATGAAAAGGTGTTGCATATTTGACCAGAGCTGAATTGACAGAAGTTGAAGAAAATCAGGTTACAGAATAGACTTTTTTATGCTAGGATGTGACAGTCCACATTTCTTTTTAAAATATTTTTAATTTATTTTATTTTATATGCATGAGTACACTGCCTGCATATGTGTAAGAGCACTTGTCTCATGCAGTGCCCACAGAGTTCATAAGAGGACATTGGATCCTCTGGAACTGGAGTTATGGATAGTTGTTAGCCACCATGTGGGTGCTGGGTCCTCTGCAAGATCAGTCAGTGCTTTTAACTGCTGAGCCATCTCTCCAGCCCAACAGAATTTTATTTTGATGAAAATCCTTACTTTGAAAATAAACTTCTCTCCAATGAAGTTCATCTCAATGAGAGTGGTGATCCATCTTCAAAGTCCACTAGAATCAAATGGAAACCTGGAAAAGGATAAGAAGACAGGATTGAGTGAAACACAGAAAAAAGCCAGCAGGAAGAGGCACAATCAAGAATAGTGAGCTTCTTCACCTTTTTCTTTCTTTTTATATTTTAATTTTCTCCAGTCCCTAAGTGCAAGTTGCAAGTCTTCCCTCTCCCCCCCTTGACCCTCTCTTGTGCTCTGTCACCCTGGTTTTGAAGTCTCTTTTCTCAACACTATGGATCTCAACATATTTGGGGGAAATAACTGAGCAACATACAATGGGAAAACAAATTTTACACTTCTGTTCTGTATTCATTTTGATCCATTCTCATCTCAAAAACTGTGGAATCAACACCACCATTGTGTTCTGTGGGAGAAAAGAAAAACCTCCTGCTCCCTTGGGTCTGCTGAAAACTGGGAGTGCTGGCCACTGTGCAGTAGTGCACAGAATTCTAGCTTTTTTCTTCCTATCTCTGTATATTGGGCCTGGAGATTACAGCATGTCTCGATGTGAATATGGACAGTTAGCATTAAAAAAGAAATCCTTTAGAGAGCAGCAGGCAACAAGGATTCAGAGACCCACTCTACCTTATCTTGTTCTGAGGAGAGCCCAGAGATGAGCATACAGAATCCCATAACCATCCCTTCAGCTATGCTGGAACAGGTGAACCCTGTCAGCTCCTTCCTGACTGTGAGATCAGGACCTTTAACTCTGGAACCCACCAGGGACTTGGAAGAATCTGCTTGAAAATGCTCTCCTTGTGGCAAGCCTTATCCTGACCCTTTCTCTTAGTTCCCTGCCTCCTTTTCTCACTTCTTTTCCTTCCTTGCTGCCTACTAAGGAATCTTCCCCTTATCTGAATTTGTTGCAAGATCCTGTGAATCCAACAGCATCTCCTGGTGACTAGTCAGTGTGCTGCGTGATACTCAGGTGAGTGGCTTCCTATCCAAAATTAGTAAATGGCTGCTGGCCTGATGGTCTGAGTATGTTTAGTTCATATACAGACACAAAGCATGCATTCATAAGTCTAGGCACACCTACATGTATGCCTGCATGTCTGGTGCATAAGGTCATTGAACAGGTGGTATCTGATGCTTGGTGCAGCATCAGAGTCAATGCTTGCAAATTTCCCTCAGCAGTTTCACCATCAGTACCTGAGGCAGGGCCAACAGCCTCTGTTTCCCATGGAAATTCTCATCATCTCACCTGGGTGAGAAGGCCATTTATCCTGTAACTGGATGGCTAGGTATGACACACAGACACAAAGAACTGTGTTTCCTGGTAGCCACAGACCACCCAGTGAACAAATGTCAGAGAAAAGAATAGGGAACCTTAGGGATAGGGCACTTGGTTGGCCCTCTACACTGTGCGGCCCAAAATTCTGGCAGAGCCAGCACAATTCGTGTGAACAGGGCAGGACAGGATAGACAGAATTGGTGATTGAAACCGAAACACAGGTTAACATACTTCAAGTAACTTTTAATCCCTAAATTAAGGACGATCTAGTTCTCTGCACTGCATTGTCTGTGAGTCCCAACAGATAATGGGACATTGGAAACTGAAGACTTGAGACACTGAAGAAGGGCCAGGCTGTGCTTGCTCAGGTAGCAGTGGTGGGTAGGACTGCTGGCATTGAGCAAGGCCTGGGGAATCCCAGGCAGGGCTGCGAATGGTGACATATGAAGTTGCGATGGACAGAGAAGCACAGCAGGAGGAGGGCAGGGTTGTGTGAACTGAGGTAAGAGTTGGGGGCAAGATTTGTGCATGCTGGGGTAGTGTTGGGCACATCTTGTGCTTGGTGAGGTGGGGGTGGTGGGCAGAGCTCTGCATTCTGAGATAGAAGTTTGAAGCAGGCTCTTTGGATTTCAACTTATTGTGGCCCAGAACCTATGAAGGCCGACAGGGCTGTAAGTGCTTGGGTAGGAGTGCTAGTCTGGGTAGGAGTGCTGAGCTAGGTGGGGAGATGTGAAGTAGACCATACAGGGCTGAGCACTGAAGTAGGATGTTGGGGTGGAGTTTGCAAATAACACATGTGACAGAGGACCACTGAAATGGAGGGCTGGGCTGTGCATACTAAGCTATATGTGGTTGGCAGGGCTGTGTCACCAAGAGTGTGGTAGGGGACAGGTTGATAACTGCTGAGGTGGGGTTTACCACAGGGTTCTGGGTGCTCAGGTTGGAAATCCAATTCCAGGAGAACTCCAGTTCCAGGGGAAATCCGACACCCTCTTCTGACCTGCGAAGCATTGCACGAAACGGGTACACAAACCTACATGCAGACAGTACATTTATACACATAAATAAATAAATAAATAAAATTTAAAAAAAGAAATGGAAATTGGTTGTGAACCTGAGCTTTTTAAAGGCTGTGCCAGGGTGTGGTGAAACAGCCCTTTAATCCTAGAACTTGGGAGGCAGAGGCAGGCAGATCTCTGTGAGTTCAAGGCCAGCATGGTCTACAAAGTGAGTTGAAGGACACCAACAGCTACAGGAAGACCCTGTCTTACAAAGACAAAAAGAATGAAAGAAAAAAGAAAGAAAGAAAGGGACATTGGAAGAGAACACAATGATTGCTTTGAGTCCAGTCTCAATACACAGAGAAACTGAGCTGTAAAAAAAAATTGACACACAACATCACATCATAGGAGACAAGAAATCTTGCAGCCAGCATGAGACCAGAAATCTCAAGACAGCATGAGAACAGAAATCACCAGCCAGCAAGAGACCAGAACTCTCTTGGCTGGCAGGAGACCAGAAATCTTGCTGCTGGCACTCACACCCAGCAGGGGACCAGATATCCCAAGGCCGGCATGAGACCAGAAATCTCACACCAGCACAAGACCAGAAATCTCGAAGCCAGCAGGAGATTAGAAATCCCATGGCCAGCAGTAAACTAGAAATCTCTCGTGGCCAGCACAATGTGAGAAATCTTGCAGCCAGCACGAGACCAGAAATCTCGATGCAGGCACAAGACCAGAAATCTTGCTGCAGGCATGAGACCAGAAATCTCATGGCCAGTAGTAAACCAGAAATCTCTAGTCAGCATGAGAACAGAAATATCACTGCTGGCTCTAGGCCAGCACAAGATGTGAAATCTTGCTGCCTACATGAGACCAGAAATCTCGAGCCAGTGCAAGAACAGAAATCTCACTGCCAGGACGAGACCAGAAATCTCGAGGCCAGCAGTAAACCAGAAATCTCAAGTCAGCATGACACCAGAAATCTCGCTGCCAAGACAAAAACAGAAATCTCGCAGCCGGCACAAGACCAGAAATCTCAATGTCAGCACAAGACCAGAAATCTTGTGGCTGGCAGGAGACCAAATATCTCGTGGCCAGCAGTAAACTAGAAATCTTGAGCCAGCAAGAGAACAGAAATCTGCTTGCCATCACGAAAACAGAAATCTCACAGCTGGCACAAGACCAGAAATCTCGCTGCCAACAAGAAATCTCTCACCAGCAAGAGACCAGAAATCTCGTGGCCCGCAGGAGACCAGAAATTTCAAGCAAGCGGACTAGAAATCTCACTGTCAGCACGAGACCAGCAATCTTGCTGTCAGCACAAGACCAGCAATCTCAAGCCAGCTCGAGACCAGAAATCTTGCAGCCAGCATGAGACCAGAAATCTCGCAGCTGGCACGAGAACAGAAATCTCCATGTCAGCACGAGACCAGAAATCTCGAGCAATCCAAAGAACAGAGGAAAGGAGCAACTATCCCTAAGCAATTATAGAGAGAAATCAACAAAAGCATAACAGAGTAAATACAAACCTAGACCAAGAATGCAAACAAAAAGAAAGGTAAAATGAAGCAACACACATCTCTCAATAATATCCTTAAATATTAATGGTCTAAATTAACCAAACGAAAGACATAGACTGGGAGAATGGATTAGGAAACAGAATCCTTCTATATGCTGTCTGCAAGAAACACATCTCACCCTCAAATAGAGATACTTAGAGTGAAAGGATGGAAAAAAAATATTCCAAGCAAATGGTACCAAGAATCAAGCTATTCTAATATCAGAGAAAATATATCTCAAAGTGAAACTAATCAGAAGAGACAAAGAGTTCCACTTCATCCTTGTCAAACAATTAACTATGAAGACTTCACAATCCTAAATGTCTGTGCATCAATCTCTGGTGCACCTAACTTTATAAACATTACTCTGCAGGTCCTCAACACACAGATTAATCCTAATACACTAATAGTGGGAGATTTCAACACCACATTGAGCCCCTTGGATTGATCAACTGGACAAAAAATAAACAGAGAGACATCAGAACTGAACAATACAATACACCAAAAGGACGTCACAGACATCTACAGAATATTCCACCCAAACACCAGAGAATATACTTTCTACACAGCACCTCATGGAACAGTCTCCAAAATCAACTACATACTGTGACACAAAAGATATCTCAACAAATACAAAAGGATTGAAATTATTCCATGCATTCTATCAGACCACAGTGCAATAAAGCTCAAGATGAATACCAGAATAAGCCCAACTAGCTACAAGAACACATGGAGACCAAACAACACCATCCTGAATAATGAATGGGTCAGGGAAGAAATAAAGAATGAAATAAAAGTATTCATTGAACTGAATGAAAAAGACAATACAACAAAACAAAATTTTGGGGATCCTTTAAAAGCAGGAGAATGAAGCTTTAGGATTAAAGTACAGAACTGTAAGATGCTACGGCAGCTCCAAATATTCAAGAAAACATGTTTAGAAAAGGGTCTTAAGAGTTTATTTTACATTGTTAATGTGTAGGGAGGTTTACATATATTTGGTTATAGAAAATTTTCTTGAAATACAAATTTCAGTAATTTTGTTCTATCCTTTTTGTCAGTGCTGCAATATCAATAACTTTCATTTGTTTTTCTCCTTTACTTCCTTACACTGTCTAGTTTCCTAATCTTATGTTTACTCTATAGGTTGTTTTGGAGTCTATAATATCCATTGCAGTTGTTGTGCAATGCCCACAGAGGTAAAAAAAAAAAAGCCATCAGATTCCCCTGTAACTATAGTTGTTGATGGTTGGTACATGCCGTGTGGGTGCTGAGAATTGAACCTCAGTCACCAGCTAGAGCAGGTAGTCCTCTTATCCTCTGAGCCAAATCTCCAGCCCACTGCTCCCTTTCTTTTCACTCCATATCTCTCACACTATCTACACTCCTCACCTCCTTTACCTTCAGATCTCACTAACACCCTCCTCCCCCTCTCCTCTACCACATTTCTCCCTCTTCCTGTTGGGTACCCCTCATACTTCTATTTCCTCTGCCTCCCTGTCTGTATCTCTTCTATTTCCCTCTCCCCACCTGTCTTTCCCTATCCATTTCAATCCAGTTTTTCCTTCCCTCTATTCACTACTCCCCTTTCCTCTCTTTCCTCCTCTTCCATCTCTCTCTTACCCTCTCATCACCTTCTCCCTATCCTTTTGTCCCTCCTCTCCTCTCTCTCTCCTCTTCTTTTCTTCCTTGACCCCTTCATCTCTCCTTCCCTCTTCCTCTCCTTTCCCTTACTTCTTTCCCTCTCTGACCTCACTTTCTGTACCTCTTCTCTCTATCCCTATGACCCTTTGCTTCTCCTGCAATCTTTCTCTGTTGGAACCTCCTCTGTGCCAGCTGGCAGGGTTCCAAGTTCCTGACCAAGGAAGAGGTGAGTAGGTGTGAAGTCAAACACCATAGACCCCAGGAGTTGGGTGAAAGGCAGGGAAAATGCGAGCACCTGCCAAGTCGTTTAATATTAGAAAGATAAGGATTTATTTATGATCATCCTCTGCTTCTTCTGGAAATGCCTCAGGTGCTGATCAAACCACGGACTCAGCTGTTGCTTCTGAGCACAGGTTAATTTTGTTCAGTAGACGAGGAGGTTAAGCAAACTACTGCAGGTATGTAACAGTACATTTCTCCTTTACCTCTCTTTCTGGGCCTCCTCTCCTTCTCCCTCTCCTCCTCCTCTGTCTGCCTCCTGTCCTTCTCCTTCCCTTCTCCCTCTCTTTCCTCCTGTCTGCCACCTCCCCTTCTTCCTGTCTGCCTCTTCCCCTTCTCCCTCTCTTTCCTCCCTTTTCTGCCTCCTTCCTTTCTCCCTCAACTTCCTACCCCTTCTCTCCTTCCTCTGCTGTCTGACTCCTCTCCTTTCCCTCTCCTTCCTCCCATGTCTGACCTCTCCTTCTCCCTCTCCTTCCTCCCCTGTTTGCCTCCTCCCCTTCTTCTTCCTGTATGCCTCTTCCCCTTCTCTCTCTCCTTCTTCCCCAGTCTGCCTCTTCCCCTTCTCCCTCTCCTTCCTCCCTTTTCTGCCTCCTTCCATTCTCCCTCTGCTTCTCCCCCTTCTCTCCTTCCTCCCCTGTCTGACTCCTCTCCTCTTCCTCTCCTTCCTCCCGTCTGCCCCTTTCCCTTCTGCTACTTCCTCCCCTGTTTGTCTCCTTCCCTTCTCCTACTTCCTCCCTCTTTCCCTTTCCTTCTCCCTCTCCATCCTCCTCTGCCTGACTCCTGTCCTTCTCTCTCTTCTCCCCCCCATTTTGCCTCCTCACTTTCTCCTCCTTCCTCCACTGTCTACCTCCATCCCTTCTTCTACTTCCCCTTTTCTCCTGTCCTGCTTTATCATCCCTTCTCCCTTTCTGTTCTGCTCTCAGTTTGCTTTTCCTTCCCCCTCCCTCTCAAATCCTCCTTTCCCTTTCCTGTTTATATCTCCTTCCTGTCCCTAGTCTATCCCCTTTCTCCCCTCTCTTCATACTTTTACTTGCTCCCTTCTCTGTCTTTTGTCTTTTGTTGGACTCAAACTGCCACATTCACAAGATTAACCAATGAGGGGCCACAGATTGATATGAAATTTATTTAATTTGCTAGTGCAACAGAATCCAATTAAGAAAACTGACACATCAAGGGAGCCAATTGTTGATGTGTCAGTGACATGACCCATTCCACGCAGGGATGAGTGCAACTGTCTGTTACAGAGACCTTTTAAAGCCAAAGCCACAGAATAGAGGAACTTGGTGACATCTTACATATGCAATTGCAAGGCTATAGAAACACAATGCAAGCAGTGGTGACCTTTAAGCTTATTGGTTGTGTTTAGCAGCATGAAGTCCCTTGGAGAGGAATGGGCTTCTTAGGGGGTAGGAAGCACTCCTACAGGGCTGGGAAAGTTCATCCTGACCTCAGGTAGCTCTAGGAACTAATAACTCAGGGTCAGACTGTATTCTTTTGGTTAAGGTAGTCATGGGAACCAGGCTTGCTTCAACTAGATTTACTCTTTCTGACCTTGTCCTAACATTCTCCCCTTTGAGTTAGGATCATGAGTCAAATCATGGACTCATCTGTAGTAATGAACCCAAGGAATAGGAACTGGACTGCAAAGATTAACTGAGGCATGGCATCTGTGGGCTCCTGGTGAGGCAGTCAGCAAACAAGACGGCTACTAAGGTACATTCCTTTTTAGGGCCTGGGTGGAAACTCAGGTAAGGGGAAACTGTCATAAGATTGACAGCCTCTGGAGGAAATGGACACTTGTGTGTCCCTTAGAATTCTGGGAAACTCGGACCTAACATTCCAGTCTTTTGATTATAAGGGAATGGGATGCTGTTCTCTCTCTCTTCTGTATCTGCTTCAGAGCTGAGGAGGGATGAAGTCTTGAGGGAACAGGTGTCAGGCTGGAGGGTTAGAATCTGGTCTCTCATCTTGGCTGTTCTAGTTGCCAGGTATTTTGGTCCAGGTCAATAGTGGGCAGTAGTTAGTGTACAGTTTTTCTGCAACTGAATAGAGAAGCTGATTAAGTCTTATGTGAGTGTACCAGTGCACAGACTTTACAGTACCAACAAGGGGCCTAGTGGGTGTATTAGTGATTGGAAGGTCCCTGTCTAGAATTTTCAGAGGAAGAGAGGACCTGTACTCTATTCTGAGGAATTTGAAAAAAGTATTTTTAATACTCAGGGCTCCAGAATGAAATCCAGCTTAATCATGACCTATTTCTGAGTTATTTTCTAGCATGGCACAGTAGATCTTTTACCTATCTCTATGGTATTTCTTTGATCATAGTTTTCTGTTGGGGTATATAAAACCACACAGTTAGCTCAGATAACCTAATTTTTCTTAAAATATTAAATGTAACATGTGCCAAGTATAACAGATATATAGCAGAGTTATAGAAGCTAATGTACCGGGGCTGGAGAGATGGCCTAGAGGTTAAGAGCGCCGACCACTCTTGCAGAGGACCCCGGGTTCGATCCCCAGCACCCACATGGCGGCTGAGAACCGTCTGAAACTCCAATTCCAGGAGAACTCCAGTTCCAGGGGAATCCGACACCCTCTTCTGACCTCCGCGGCATTGCACGACACGGGTGCACAAATTTACATGCAGACAGTACATTCATACACATACAGAAATAAATAAAATTAATTAAAAAAAAAAGAAGCTAATGTACCAATAGCAAGTCACAATAAACATACAAGAAACTAAAGACTAGGTCTGTGACACATTTAAAGAAAACAAAAAATATGTTTCACTTTAAGTGAAACATAGAGTTTATAATCCTTACCAAGTGATTTTTAACAAATGTTCATTCTATTAATCCATTGCATCCATAGGGTGTTAACACTTTGTTTATAATTTTTGCCAACTGTAGCATTTTGTAAGTAAACAAGAATAAACACTTTTATCATTGATGTAGCTAATGATTATTAATACTTTTTAAAGACCTAAAGTTTCCCCCAAATTTTATTGTATGCTATTGATCCCATCAGATCAAGAGCACTTGCCAAGCTGAATAAGTTACAAAGTAAATAATTTTGGTTCACACAAAATGTACAGTGTTCTCAAAACTCAACAGTTACCCATTAACACGACATGGTTTTTCATGTGAGCTGTTTTTTAAAATATCAGCATGTGAATTTGGATATTTTATCTAGCAGCTACACCTTTATTCACTAAGAAATGGTGCATTAATTTCTTTCTAACCATTTTTTTTACCTTACCTTAAGTTTTAAACTGTCTTAAGGTGGGGGGGTGACAGTGTAAACAAACAAACAAACAAACCTTCAAAGGGCAGTTTGAACCTCTGAAATCCAAATGACATATTTAATACTCAAGTCTAAGACAATTTTTTAAAACTTTTGAATAACTTTTATTTTACCCTTGAATATCAAACTGATTGGTAGTCATAAAATCAATTTTTATAGACTGTCCACATGTTGCATAGTACTGAAAGTCTCCAGCCATGGAACACAATTTCTTGTATGTGCTATAACCACATTATAGAATTCTGAAAAGCGAACAGTACTTTATACCCATATTCATACATAAGGTTTTAAAACTTAATTTTGGTGATGGCAGTCTATAAAGGTTGTACTGAACAGAGGCACAGACATACATTGTTATCACACACAGACATACACAGATTAGAGAAAACACTATATATCAATGGTCTGATAGATTTCTAATATGCTGTAAGTTTACTACAGAGCTGTTAACAGTATCATCCACATAGATACACAATTTATCCATACATTCATGCAAGAGACTTTTATCCTAGTGTTTGTATTGAACAGATTCACATACCTTGCTGTCAGACATGTTTTCATTCTTCAGAGATATTATTTAATGTAGCCCCAATTGCATTTCCAAGGCTGAGATGACTAACACAGTTTTTCCTATTGTGCTGTCATTGAAGTCTTACACCTTTGGTTTCAAAACTGTGAACTTATTGAATTATTTTAACAAGTGATGAAAAACAGAATTATATACCACGTTTGTACTGTAGGCTAGCCATAACGAAAGTCACAATACAATAATTAAAGACAGTTTCACCAAGGAAGAAGCTAAAGAATAAGGTGTCAGGAAACATTCAGTCCTACCAAGGCAGTACAAAACCAAGACAATTAAGCAATGAACAATATCAAAAAACATTTTAGGCTGTTTCATTGGAGAAAAGAAATTGCAGTTCACTGGTATCCAGGGGAAGCCATGTGCTACTGTTTATGGCAGCACAGCTGTCAAAAGCCTGGCTAAGTAGAAGAAAAGAAAACAGGCATTTGTTTTAAACAAAAGGGTCAAAAATCAGGTCTTCAGAGGTCTGGAAAACAAGTTGAAAAGAAACTGAATTGGAGATCAAATCCAGTCTTAACAGATAACAAATAAAATCCTTTAGATAACCAGTTTAGAATTTTTCTCTGTAGGAACCTAGGAACCCGGGTTCAAATTAGGACTTTGAAAAAGTTTAAGAGGCATGCCAAAAGTAAACTTAATTTATGTGCACAATACAGAATGAAAGAACTTTGAAGTGGCCACTTTTAACAGAAACCAACACAGCAGAACACACATGACAAAAATCTCAGACACATGAGAGGACACTTAACAGACAGAGAGCTTGTACAGACATATGACTTAATATAATGAGAGATTTCCTTTTTCTTTTTAAAATCTTATACAATAACTTGATGTCAAGGCACACAAAGTTCTCAGTTTTCCGGTCTGCTGCACACCTTGGCTGTGCAGAGCTGTGGAACCATTAATTTTTCATTGTCGCATTTACACACAGTCATTTAGAGTTTAAGACATTTTTTAGTTAGCTCAATTAAAACAGTTTTGTACTCCAAGCCCCCAAATGCTGGGTTGATGTCATTAAATTTCCGTTCCACCTTAACTTTCAGTCCTGTTAGGGAGGGCCAGCTGCCTGGCATCTTACTATGATTCATCTTGTATTTCTAGTGGAGTGGAACAGTAACAGCTCTAGCTGTTTGGAGCTTGCAGCATGCTACCCTTGTATGCATGCTTGCCTGCACAGGAGAGAGGGGAGTAGGGGATTAGAAGAAGTAGATTGTCCCATGTTAGATTTGAAGTACAGAAGAACAGAAACAAAAATGGTAATGAGAAAAACACAAAGACTGAAGTAACACAAAGAGCACAAATCAAACAAACATGGTGTGGACACAGAGGACCCAGAAAGGACTCAGATGGCAGGGTCTGTCTGCCATGACCAGAACTGAAGGGACAGATCCACTGTCCATGCCCCCAAACCTGGATACTAGACTGTCCCTGAGTCTAGTATCAGACGAACCCCTGTTCATCTATTGGAGAGTCAGAGTGTCCTCCTTCTTCATGCCCAGAGGAACTAGTCGCTCCGACCTTCCTCTAAGGCAGCAACCCTGGCGCAACAGAAACAGAAAACTGAAACCAAAACAGGAGCATATGCTCGGTACCTTTCAAAGTGCTTTGTTCTCCAAGGCCAGCTGGTGTCCAGGGGCCCCTCGATGCAGAGGTGGCAAATCTGGGTTGGACTCAAACTGCCACATTCACAAGATTAACCGACGAGGGGCCACAGATTGATATGAAATTTATTTAATTTGCTAGTGCACCAGAACCCAATTAAGAAAACTGACACATCAAGGGAGTCAATTGTTGATGTGTCAGGGACACAACCCATTCCATGCAGGGATGAGCGTGACCCTCAACTGTCTGTTACAGAGAACTTTTAAAGCCAAAGCCACAGAATAGAGGAACTTGGTGACATCATACATATGTAATTGCAAGGCTATAGAAACACAATGCAAGCGGTGGTGACCTTTAAGCTGATTGGTTGTGTCTAGCAGCATGAAGTCCCTTGGAGAGGAATGGGCTTCTTAGGGGGTAGGAAGCACTCCTACAGGGCTGGGAAAGTTCATCCTGACCTCAGGTAGCTCTAGGAACTAATAACTCAGGGTCAGACTGTATTCTTGCGGTTAAGGTAGTCATGGGAACCAGGCTTGCTTCAATTAGATTAAGTCTTTCTGACCTGGTCCTAACACTTTTACCCAAAGTTTTCCATTCTTCCTCTTCTCCTTCAGCTTTTCACTCTCTCCTCCTGAGGTCCCCTCTCCCTCACCCTGTCCTCATTTTGTGTCCTATCTGTTCTGCTCTGCCTTTCTCTGTGTTCTTTCACCTTCTCTTTGCCTCTCTTTCCCCCTCCCTTTTCTTGCTTACCTTTATATCCCTCCCTAGCCCTACTATGTTCCCTCAGTCTTCACCTCTTTCCTCCTAGCTTCTTTCTCCCTGGCCCTCACCTGTCTCTTCATTTCATTCCCTCTTTATGTACCTGCACTCTTCCATTCTATCTCCCTCTTTTAATTTTTAATTGAACTTTTCTACATTTCATACAACAGTTCTTAATCAAATTTAGACGCACTTTACCATCATTCATGGCCCACAGTTTCCTTGCTCCACTCTGGGCCCTTGTCTGATTGAGTCTGAATGGATCTTGTGTGTTATGCCAAGATCTCTCCCTCTGCATGTCCTCTTTCCTCCTCCTCCTCCTCCTCCTCCTCCTCCTCCTCCTCCTCCTCCTCCCCGCCATTCCATCCTCTTCCTGCCCTTTCTTTCCCACATTCCCCATTTTTTCCCTCTCCTTTCTCTCTTTGTTCTCTTTCTTTGGCCATTCCCTCTCCATTTGTCATTTCCCTTCCCTGTCTCTCCTCCCTCGCTCCTAACCCATTTCTTCTCCTTCCATCTCCAGTACCTTTCAGCTACTCCTTTGTTCTACTCTCCTCCTCTGCCTCTCTTTCTTTTGCCTCTACACTTCTCACCTCACTGTCAACTCCTCCTCTGTTTCATTCTCCTGTTCCTAAGGGCTGTCTAAATCTCCTTTCCAGCTCTGTCTTCCTTTCCCTCTCTCTTTCCTCCTTTTTCCTCTCTTCATCACTCCCTTTGCTGCCTCCTTCTGTCCGTCATCTGACTCTCCTGCTGTCATCCCTCTTCTTCCCCTCCTATATCCTCCTCACTCTCTACCTCTCCCTTTTCACCCCTCCTCTTGTACCCTCTCCTATTTCAACTCCTCCTCTCCCACCTCCCATCTCCTTTCCCTCTCTATCTCCTTCCCTCTCCTTCCTCATCTTGTTCCCTTTTACTTTTCTCTCTTCATTTCTACTCCATTTTCATCATTTCCCCTTTCTCTCTCTTCTCTCTTTCTCATACTTTTCCTTCCCCTTCCCTCTTTTCATCTCTTGCCCTGCTTCCTCCCTTGGGCTCCTTGTTCTCTTCCCCTCTGATTTTCACATCCTGCTTTCTTCTCCCAACCTTTTACCTCCCTCCTTTCCTTCTCTTCACCCCTCCTTCCCCCTCCTCTCTTCATCTCTTGCCCTTATTCCTCCCTTAGCCTCCTTGTTCTCTTCCCCCCTCTGATTTTCATATCCTGCTTTCTTCTTCCAACCCTTTACCTCCCTCCTTTCCTTCTTTTCACCCCTCCCCCTCTCTCCCTCTCTTCATCTCTTGCCCTTGGGCTCCTTGTTCTCTCCCCCTCTTTCATCTCTCGCCCTTCTTCCTCCCTTGGCCTCCTTGCTCTTCCCCCTCTGATTTTCACATCCTGCTTTCTTCTCCCAACCGTTTACCTCCCTCCTTTCCTTCTCTTCACCCCTCCTTCCGCCTCCTTCTCTTCATCTCTTGCCCTTCTTCCTCCCTTGGGCTCCTTGTTCTCTTCCCCCTCTGATTTTCACATCCTGCTTTCTTCTCTCAACCCTTTCCCTCCCTCCTTTCCTTCTTTCCACCCCTCCCCATCTCTCCCTCTTTTCATCTCTTGCCCTATGTCACTTTTATAAGAGATTTCCTCTATAATAGTCAGCTCTAGTTTACAGTTAGGGAATAACTTCATTACCATCATGTTTTTCTTTGTTCTATGAAATGGAGGTAAGGAAGTCTCTCATATTAGAACTTTGCAGCACCTGAAAGTTAATGTTCATTAGGGCACATTATAAATAGTTGTTACAATTAGGATCCACAGATATGTTTGATGTCTGTAGCAGTCTAAGGCTTTTCTTCCTTTTAATGTTTAGCTGGGCCAACTTTTCTGCATTAAGCTGTTTATCATTGACTGTATGTTGTTAATTTGGGAAGCCAACTTAATTCCTTTAGTTAAATTATCCTATAGGTAGAAGAAAATGTTACAAGTTGATACTGTACAACACAAACATTGTAGAGAATATTTGTATCCATTAACCCCAAAGTTCTTGTTATAGAAATTATAAGTGAAGCAGATGTGGACTACAATTTATATTTCCAATTAGCTTAAATGTATTACATTTTTTTATTAAAACCTTTTAACCAATGTTGTTTAATATAGACAATTTTAATTTTACTAAGACCTAGAATAGCATATAATATGTAGACAAAGTTTAGGCAAATTTGGATACCTGTTAAACTCACATCAATCAAGTATACATTAATCGAATGTAGACCTGTGCCCCACACCCAACCCTCCCACCGCTCCAGATTCACCATTTCAGACAGTTCTTTGTTGCAATCTTTTCTGTTGTTGTTGTTGCTCTTTCCAATATGCATCACTCTGCACAAGGAATATTTACAACTGGGTTATTGGTGCTAGCACCCACAGATGAGGGATACCATTCGTCATCTGTTTTTCTGGGACTGTGTTACTTCACTCAGTATGATATCTTCTAGCTCCAGCCATTTACCTGCAAAGTTCATGATGTCATCTTTCTTTACCACTGCATAGAACTCCATTGTGTACATGTACCACATTTTCTCTATCCACTCATCAGTTGAGGGGCATTTCGATTGGTTCCAGCTCTTTGCTATTGTGAAAAGAGCTTCAATGAACATGGTTGTACATGTATCTCTGTTGTATGAAGAGTCTGGTGGTTATATTCCCAGAGGAGGTATAGTTGGGTCAGGTGGTAGGCTCATTTTGAGTCTTTTAAGGGTTCTCCATACTGCTTTCCATAGTGGTTTTAAAAGTTTGCATTCCCACCAGCAGTGGATGAGTGTTCCCCTTTCCCCACACCCTCTCCAGCATTTAGTATCATTTGTTATTTGTTTTCTTGACCCTTGCCAGCCTTATCAGGGTGAGATGGTATCTTAAAATGGTTTTAATTTGCATTTCCTTAATTATTAGTGATTTTGAACACTTTTTAAAAAATTTTTATTGATGCTTTGTGCATTTCATACATTATTTTCCAATTCAGTTCAGGCACATTTCCCTTTCCCTTCCCCCCCCCACCCCCACCCCATCCCAGATCATGCATTCTGCTATAACTGTCCTGCATCTTTCTCTCAGTTTTTTTT
>VZQC01001330.1:191293-210363 GCA_009823505.1 Rhizomys pruinosus | reverse complement strand
ATCCTACTAATGAAGCACAAGCAATTAGATATATAGGTATTTAAACAGCACTAATAGTTATGGTACGTTACTTTGGCATAGACACATATGTTTGGATGATATGTTAATCCATGAATTACATTTTCCCCTGTTAAATATGACAGGGTCTTACTGTGGCTTATAACATCTCCTGACCTGTAGAGGATGTAAGCTTGTGGTATCAGACATGAGTTATTCCTCCAAGGAGAGAGCCAATAGCCAATTAGATTTGGGATATACAGGCACATGGCTGCATCTGCTGCACAGTATTTCCAGGCAGGTGAGGTGTAGCTGGTGCTGGCGGTGGAGTCTTGCTTGACTCAAGGAGACCCGTATTTGCTTTATTGGTATAGTGGCCTTTGGTAACACTCTCTGGTATTCCAGAGGCCATCTGTACACTTGCATGGCGGTCTCAATACATCCCTCCAATGTTAACGTCAGGTCTTCGGCAGCAGGGTCTTATTGCCTCTCCTCCTGCATGTATCCCAACTTAGAGGCAAGGAGCCCTTACCTTTTGTGGGGCCTTGGATCCCCTGGCCAACTTTTTAAGATGTTTCTCAGCCATCTCTATTTCCTCACTTGTGAAGTCTCTGCTCAGCTTTTTACTCCATGTTTTGAGTGAGTCATTTTTTTTTCTTCTTTGTTTTTTGAATAGTTTATATATTCTTGAGGTTAATGCTCTGTCAGATGTATCAGCAATGAAGGTTTCCTCCCACTCTGTGGGTTTTCTCTTCACTTCCCCGACTAATTCTTTTGCTGTACAGAAACTTTTGAGTTTAATATGGTCCCACTTGTCAATTGTAGACCTTATTTCCTGAGCAGCTGCTGTCTGATTTAGAAAGTCTTTTCCTACACCTATGTCTTATAAGTTGCTGCCAACCTTTTCTTCTATCACCTTTAGAGTTTTGGGTTTCGCATTGAGGTCTTTGATCCACTTGGAGTTGATTTTTGTACAGGGTGAGAAGTAGGGGTTTAATTTTATTTTTCTTCAAGTGGTGTTCCAGTTTTTCCAACACCATTTGCTCAAGATGCTGTCTTTCCTCCACTGAGACTTTTTGGCCCCCTTGTCAAATATGAGGTGGGTGAATTTGTATCTGCTCAAGTTTGGATCTTCAGTTTTGTTCCACTGGTCTACCAGTCAGTTTTTGTGCCAGTACCAAGCTGTTTTTATGTCTATAGCCCTGTAGTATAGTTTGACGTCTGGTATAGAAATCCCACCTGTATTGCTCTTTTTACTCAGGGTTGCTTTGGCTATTCAGGGTCTTGTGTTATTCCATATGAATTTAAGAATTTTTTCCCAGCCTGTGAAGAATGTCCTTGGGATTTTAATTGGAATTGCTTTGAATCTGTATATCAATTTGGCTAAAATGGATATTTTTACTATGTTAATTTTTCTAATCCATGAGCATGGGGGTCTTTCCATCTTCTGATGTCTTCTTCAATCTCCTTCTTCAGGAGCTTGTAATTTTTGTTGTAGAGATCTTTGGTGGTTTTGGTTAGGTTTATTCTGAGGTATTTTATTATTTTTGAGGCTATTGTGAGTGGGAAGGAATCCTTGTATTCCTTCTTCAGTTGTTTGTTGTTGGTGTGAAAAAAGGTTACTGATTTTTTAAGGTTAATTTTGTAACCCGCTACTTTACTGAAACTTTTAGTAGTTTCTATGAGTTTTCTTGGGGAGTTTTTAGCATCCCTTAGGTAAACTATCATATCATCTGCAAAAAGGGATAGTTTTACTTCCTCTTTTCCAATCAGTATTCCTTTAATTGCCTTTTCTTGCCTTATTGCCCTAGCCCATGTTTCAAGCACTATATTGAAGAGGGGTGGTGACAAGGGGCAGCCTTGTCAGGTTTCTAACTTTTTGGGGAATCCTTCTAACTTTCTCCATTTAGGATGATGCTCGTTGTGGGTTTCTTATATATGGCTTTGATTATGTTGAGGAATGATCCCTCCAGGCCAATTCCCTCTAAGACTTTATTCATGAAGGGATGCTGGATTTTGTGAAAGGCCTTTTCTGCATTGATTGAGATGATGGTGTGATTTTTGTCCTTCAGTCCATTTATGTGTTTTATGATATTTACTGATTTTCATATGTTGAAACATCCCTGCATCTCTGGTATGAATCCAACTTGATCATGGTGAATGATGTTTTTGATGTGGGTCTGTGTATGGATTGTGTGTATTTTGTTGAGAATTTTTGCCTCTGAATTCATTAATGAGATGGGTCTGTAGTTCTCTTTTC
The DNA here is from genome assembly GCA_009823505.1 of Rhizomys pruinosus. NCBI lineage: Eukaryota > Metazoa > Chordata > Mammalia > Rodentia > Spalacidae > Rhizomys > Rhizomys pruinosus. The sequence continues at coordinate 208,106 of VZQC01001330.1, read as the reverse complement.
TGGTTGCATCCTTACCTGGTTTTAGTATTAGAGTGATGTTGGCTTCATAGAAGGAATTTGGGAGGTTTCCCTCTGCATGTATCCTTCTGAACAGTTTTAGTAATAATGGTTGTAAGTCCTCTTTAAATATTTTATAGAATTCTGCTGTGAAACCATCTGGACCTGGGATTTTTTTAGATGGGATGTCTCATTACATTTTCAATTTTTTCATATGTTATGGGTCTGTGTAAGCTGTCAATCTCCTCTTGGTTTAGCTTTGGTGATTCCCTAGATTCCAGATATTCATCCATTTCTTTTAGGTTTTCAAATCTAGTAGAATATAGGTTTTTGAAATATTCCTGTATGATTTTTCTGGATGTTTTGACTGTCTGTAATGATATTTCCCCTTTCATCCTGGATTCTATTGATTTGGAGTTGCTCTTTCTTTTGGTTAACTGGGCTAGGGGTCTGTCTATCTTGTTTATTCTCTCAAAGAAGCAACTTTTGGATTCATTGATTATTTGTATTGTTTTCTTTGTTTCTATTTCATTGATTTCTGTTCTGGTTTTTGTTATTTCTTCCTGTCTGTTGCGTTTAGGGTTTATTCGTTATTGTGTTTTTAGCTGCAGTGTTAGTTCATTTATCTGTGCTCTTTCTGTTTGTTTAATATAACCACCCAGGGCTATAAACTTCCCTCTTAGGACTGCTTTTAATGTGTCCCATAGGTTTTATTGTGTTGTACTGTCATTGTCATTTGGTTCCAGGAATGCTTTTATTTCTTTATTTCCTGCTTGACCCATTCATTATTCAGGAGTGTGTTGTTTAGTCTCCACATGTTCATGTAGGTAGCAGGGCTTATCCTCATGTTGATATTGAGGTTTATTGTGCTATGGTCTGATAGAATGCATGATGTTATTTCATTTTTTTTGTATTTGTTGAGGTTTTTTTCTGTGTACAAGTATGTGGTCAATTTTGGAGAATGTTCCGTGGGGTGCTGCATAGAACTTATATTCTCTGGTGCTTGGGTGGAATACTCTGAAGCTGTCTGTGAAGTCCATTTCCTTTATTGTATTGTTCAGTTCAGATATCTCTCTGTTTATTCTTTGTCTGGTTGATCTGTCCAAAGAACTTAGTAGGGTATTGAAGTCCCCTACTATGAGTGTGTTGGGGTTAATCTGTGCCTTGAGGTCCTATAGAGTTGTATTTACAAAGGTTGGTGCACCGACGTTTGGTGCATATATAATCATGATTGTGAAGTCTTCATGGTTAATTTTCCCTTTGATAAGGATATAATGGCCCTCCTTGTCTCTTCTAATTGCTTCTACTTTGAAGTCTATTTTGTCTGATATTAGGATAGCAACTCCTGCTTTCTTTTTAGTACCATTTGCTTGGAATATTTTTTCCATCCTTTCACTTTAAGTTGATGCCTATCCTTAAGAGTGAGATGTGTTTCTTGTAGACAGCATATTGATGGGTTCTGTTTCCTAATCCATTCTCCCAGTCTATGTCTTTTGATTGGGGAGTTTAGCCCATTGATACGTAAGGTTATAATTGAGAGGCATATATTGCTTCCTTTCCTCTTATTGTACGTTTGCATTTTTGTGTAGGTTTCTATGTCTGCATTTCTGTTTTCATTAAACTTTTTTCTTTCAAGGTGCCTGGGGGTAGTTGCCCCTTTCCTCTGTCCTTTGAATTGCTTCAAGTATTCTCTGAAGGGTTGGTTTTCCGGACATGTATTCTTTCATCTTGTTTATGTCATGGAATATTTTTCTCTTTCCTTCAACTAGAATTGATATTTTTGCTGGGTATAGTAACCTGGGTTGGCATCCATAGTCCTTTAGCACTGGGAGTGCTTTGTTCCACGTTCTTTTTGCTTTCCTGGTTTGTGCTGAAAAGTCAGCTGTGATTCTGATAGGTTTTCCCTTGTATGTAACTTGTTTTTCTCTTGTGGCTTTCAGAATTTTGTCTTTATTTTGGGTATCTAGCATTTTAACTATGATATGGTGAGGGGAGTTTCTTTTCTGTTCTAGTCCATTTGGTGTTCTACTTGCTTCTTGTATTTGCATGGGTTTGTCCTTTTTTTAGTTTGGGGAAATTTTCCTCTATTAATTTGTCGACAATCTGGTCGATACCATTTTCTTGGGATTCTTCTCCTTCCTCTATCCCTAGGATGTGGAGGTTTGATCTTTTCACAGTGTCCCACATTTCTTGGTTGTTCCACTCTTCTGTATTTTTAATTTTTTTTCACAGACTGACTCAGGCCGCAGTAGGGTCGTGTTTTTGGACTCCGGTTCCAGACCTGATAGGAACACTTGGAACCGTCTGACGGCTCTAGGCAGGTAAAAGCTTAGGACAGCGTGACTTTTGTGGTGCTGGAAAATTGATTTCTGGTCTGTGGCAGAGGACCAGGTGGCTGGCAGGGTCTAGGTTCGTGCCCTAATCCCGGTGGGTCACCCTTCCCCCCTCGCAGCTGGAAGCGGTCCTGAGCTTGGGTCTGGCTTGCTCTGGTGCCTGACTAAGGTGCCAGGGTGCGGGCTAAGCCAGGCATATCTCACCCCCCCCCCCCCCCAACAATTGGAATTGAGGAAGAGAGAGTATCCAGTGGACTGGATTAGGAGAACTCTCAGAACAGGAAAGGAAGAGTGACTTAGACTTCCAATATCCAATCTATAAACAAAAGTGAAAGCCTGAAAGCCTAGACAAGTCAACACTCCATAACCAAGGAGGGGGAGAGGAAATAAAAAAAAAGCTCTATAACGTACCTTGTCCTCCTCCAGCCCCTCTCTCTGCTTCTCCTCCACTGTGGCCCTCTGCTACACTTCCTTGAGCCCCTGCTCCTTCAGCTTCCTCTTCCACTCTTCCAGGTGCTTTTCGTAGTGCTGCCCGGCCCGCTCTTCTCTTTTGAGTCAGATGACTTCTCCAGCACCTAGCTGTTTTTCTAGTTCCTCATGATGTTCTCGGGCCAGGTGCTGCTGATCATCAACTCACAGCACAGGTGGGGGATCTGATTTCTTTCCTGAGTGGTCAATATTTTGTACTAAAACTGTAGAGGAGGGGTGATTAGGGCCAGTTTTCTTTTCTTGCACTTTACACCTGTCAGGCACTGGGTTGCTCAGCGCAGCACCATTGCCACCCTAGTAGGTATTGCCACCACCTCCCTGCTCTACTATGGTGCTCCGATGCTGCGCCTGAGAGCCGCTCCACCCCCATTCACTTTTTTTATGACTGTGTTACTTTACTTAGCATAACAGCTTCTAGTTCCCTCCATTTTTTTTGCAAACTTCATGATGTTGTCTGTCTTTATTGCTCCATAGAATTCCATTTTGTAGATGTACCACATTTTCATTATCCAGTCATCAGCTGATTTAGATCTACCACAACTTCAACTTTCAGAGAAACAAATGAGAAAATAATTTAAGAAAAGGTGAGATTAAAAAAAATAACCTGCTCAGGTAAAAAAGTAAAAAACACCATGTACAAGTGCTGCTGAGCAGGGGCCCCATTCTAAGAAAATTGAATTTTACTTACCAGATGTTCTCCACGATTGCCTAAGGTAGAGCAAGAGGATAAGAACATGCAGCTGGAGGAGCCCAAGCATCAGGAACCCACAGGAAACTTTCATTGTGTGTTTTCTCACACACAAAGGAAGAGAAAATACAAGTAAGCATTCCAGACCATTGCTTCTATTGTGATAGAAGTGGTGCACATAGGTAGAGCAGGGCTGCTAAGGCCATAATTTCAACTCCAGCTACTGGTGAACTGTACCAGGCAGGGAATGTGCCGAGTAGCTCCTACGGGATGGTCACATATGAACATGTAGTATCTCTGTACACTTCCTGTACCATGCTGAAGGATGAACTCTCAGCCATAGCCAATATAAAATACTCATGACCAAGACGTAAAGGATGAGAAGGAGGACAAGGAGGGACAGAAGGAGGACAAGGATGGGGAGGAGAAGAAGGTGATGGAGAAGGAGAAGAAAAAGACAATGGAGGAGAAAAAGAAGGTTAAAGAGGAGGAGAAGGAGGAGGAGGAGAAAGAGAAAGAGGAAGTTGTAAAGGAGGAGAAAGTGGAAGAGAAGGAAGAGGAGGAGGAGGAGGAGGAAGAAGAAGAAGAAGAAGAAGAAAAGATGGAGGAAGAGAAGGAGGAAGAGCAGGAAGAAGAAGAGTTGAAGAAGAAGAATGAGGAGGAGGGAAAAAGAGGAGGATAATGAAGAGAAATAAAGGGCAGAGAATAAGGAGGAGAAGGATGAAGAGGTGGCAAAGCATGAGAAGAGCAATGATGAGGATGAAAACAAGGGATTATTTAGTTCACATTTCGAGGGAATAGCCCACCATAATGGGAAAATTGAAGGAAAATCTGCTTAACAAATGGCTGAAGGAACTAGTCATCAACCAAGCTTGCCTGTCCAATCCAAGAGGGAGATGCACCTGTTTCAGAACATGTGACCCCCAGCAAAAGTCATATGGTTTCTTGTCCTTCTTTCAGACCTGGTTCCTTATCAAATCCCCTTTCAGAACTCCAAAGTTTACATTCTCTGATCCTGGAGAGGAGCACCACAACATTAGAGCATGAAAATCCACAGTTCAATATCAGAGGATACCCCACAAGAGTTGGCCCTACTTGGTACACATCAAGCATACATACACTCTGTGCAGTATGGACATGAATCAAACCAAGCATCATTAATAACATAGTCATAGAGAGAGGAGGCAGCCTGGCACCTGGGGAATAGAGGAGCACAACACCAGGCATGCCCATCACACCCCTGGGTGCAGCCTGTTGCCCGCCAGCCAGCCACACCTGGCCCAGCTTGCACAGTGGTGGGGCAGAGTCACAGCCATCCAGACACTCACCAGATCCAGAGAGAGGAGGCAGCAGTCTCCTGGGGAATAGGTGAGCACAACACCGAGTGGGCTCATTGCTCCCCTGGGCATGACCTGTTGCCCACCAGCCAGCCACACCTGGCCCAGCATGCACAGCGGCAGGGCAGAGTCACCTAGCCAGATGATCCCTCACCAGGCCTAGAGAGAGGAGGCAGCTCAGCACCTGGGAAATAAGACTTCTGGAGAACCTCCAGACCAGAAAGCGAAGACCCAGCTGAACCTCCCAATATATAAACAAAAGGGAAAACTGTAAACCCAACACAACCAAACCTCCATAAACCAAGGAGAACAATGAACATATCTGTAAGAAACAAGCAAATTAAGCTTTCAAGGCAGCAAATAAATATTTGAGATTTACACCAGAATATAAACAGTAAAATAAACCCACATGCCAAGAACACAAAGAAAAAACATGGGAAAAGCACATAGTAAATCTCCACCAGATGCTACCAGTCCTATAAAATAGCCCTACAATGAGACCACTGGAAGGAACCCAGAACATGGATCTTAGAACAACAATCATAGACATAATCAAAGAAATCAAATTATAAAGAACAAATCAGAGAACTAAAGGGAGAGAATGAAGAACTCAGGAAGGAACTAGAGGGAAAGAATGACAAAATCCGGAAGGAAATAGAGGGAGAGAATGACAAAGTCCAGAAGGAACTAGAGGGAAAGAATGACAAACTCTGGAAGGAGATAGAGGGAAAGAATGACAAACTCCAGAAGGAAATAGAAACACTGAAAAGACCCAATGCTGAAATGAGAAGGGAAACAGACCAGGAAAACAAGGAGCTATAAGAAGAGAATGACAAGCTCCAAAAGGAAGTGGAAATACTAAAGAAATCACAGGATGAAACAAAAAGGAAATTTGAACACTCACCCAATTAACAGAAAAGGATCGGAGAAAGCCTCAACAGCAGACTGGTGAAGCAGAAAATAGAATATCATACCTGGAAGATAGCAAGTAAAAACTAAAAAGCTCAAACAAAGATTATGAAAATTTAATAAAACACAAGATTCGGGAAATTTGGGACACTATGAAAAGACCAAACCTCTGCATCATAAGGATAAGAGGAAGGAGAAGAATCCTGCGACAGTGGTATTGGTCAAATTTTCAACAGAATAATAGAAGAAAATTTCCCTAAACTGAAAAGAGACAAACCCATACAAATACAAGAAGCACATAGAACTCCAAATAGACAAGATCAGAAAAGAAATTCCCCATGCCATATCATAGTTAAAACACTAGACGCCCAAAACAAAGACAAGATACTGAAAGTCACAAGAGAACAACAGCAAATTACATATAAAGGAAAACCAAGCAGAATTACAGCTAACTTCTCAGTGCAAACTGTGAAAGCCAGAAGAATGTGGACAAATGCATTCAGTACTAAATGACTATACATGCCAACCCAGATTACTATGCCCAGCAAAAATGTCAATTATAGTTGAAGGAGAAAGAAAAAAAAGTTTTCATGACATAAACAAGATGAAAGAATATATGTCCAAAAAAACCAACCCTTCAGAAAATACTCGAAGCAATTCTAAGGACAGAGGAAAGGAATATCTATGCCCAAGAAGCTAGAGAAAGAAATAAATAAGATTATAACTGTGAAAATACAAACCTAGACCAAGAATGCAAACAGGAAATAATGTAAAAGGAAGAAACATACATCTTTCAATAATAACCTTAAATATTAATGGTCTAAACTCCCCAATCAAAAGACATAGACTGGGAGAATGGATTAGGAAACAGAATCCATTTATATGCTGTCTACGAAAGAACATCTCACTCTCAATCCCCAATCAAAAAACATAGACTGGGAGAATGGATTAGGAAACAGAATCCATCTATATGCTGTCTACAAAAAACCCTTCTCACCCTCAAGGACAGGCAAAAACTTAAAGTGGAAGGCTGGAAAAAGGTATTCCAAGCAAATAGTACCAAAAAGCAAGCAGGAGTTGCCATTCTAATACCAGACAAAATACACCTCAAAGTAAATCTAATCAGAAAAGATAAAGAGGGCCATTACATACTTATAAAAGGAACAATTAATCATGAAGATTTCCCAATCGTCCACCAAACTCCAGTGCACCAAACTTTATAAGCACAATCGTGCAAGAATTTAAGGCACAGATTAACCCCGCATGCTACGAGTGGGGGACTTCAATACCCCACTGAGCTCTTTGGATACATCAACTGGAAAAAGAATGAACAGAGAGACATCTGAATTGAACAATACATTACTCCAAAAGGACCTCCCAGACATCTACCGAATATTCCACCCAAACACCAGAGAATATACTTTCTACTCAGCACCCCATGGTACATTCTCTAAAATCGACCACAGACTGGGACACAGAAAAAAAAAAAACCAATAAATACAGAAGGATTGAAATATTTTATGCATTCTGTCAGACCACAGTGCAATAAAGCTCAATATCAACACCAGGATAAGCCAAACTATCTACAAGAACAGATGGAGCCTAAACAACACAATCCTAAATAACGAATGGGTCAAGGAAGAAATAAAGAAAGAAATAAAAACATTCCTGAAACTAAATGAAAATGACAACACAACGCAACAAAAGCCTATGGGATACTTTAAAAGCAGACCTAATAGGAAAGTTTATAGGCCTGAGTGCCTACATTAAAAAAACAGAAAGAGCACAAACAAACCATCTAATACTGCAGCTAAAAACACTTGAGAAACAACAACAAATGAACCCCAAACCCAACAGACAGGAAGAAATAACAAAAATCAGAGCAGAAATCAATGAAATAGAAACAAAGAAAACAATACTAAGAAGAATCAATGAATCCAAAAGTTGGTACTTTGAAAAAAAAAAAAAAATAGACAGACCTCTAGCCCACTTAACCAAAAGAAAAAAAAAGAGCAACTCCAAATCAATAGAATTTGCGATGAAATGGGAAACATCACAAAAGACAACAAAAAGATCCAGACAATCATACAGGAATACTTCAAAAAGCTATACTCTACTAAATTTGAAAACCTAAGAGAAATGGATTAATATCTGAAATCCTGAAATTCACCAAAGCTTAACCAAGATGAGTTTGACAGCTTAAAGAGACACATACTATTTGAGGAAATTGAAAAAACAAAAAAACAAAACAACAAAAAAAAAACAAAAAAAACAAAACAAAAAAAACAACCAAAAAAAGCCCAGGCCCAGATGGTTTCACAGCAGAGTTCTATAAAACATTTAAAGAGGACTTATAACCATTACTACTCAAACTGTTCAGAAGGCTACAAACAAAGGGAAATCTCCCAAATTCCTTATGTGAAGCCAGCATTGCCCTAATACACAAACCAGGCAAAGATACAACCAAAAAGGAAGACTAAGGCCCATCTCATTAATGAACATAGATGGAAAAATACTCAACAAAATGCTTGCAAACTGCAAACAAACCCACATGAAAAAGATGATCCATCATGACCAAGTTGGATTCATAACAGAGATGCAGGGATGGTTCAACATACATAAATCAATAAATATCCTAAAACACATAAATGGACTGAAAGACAAAAAAACACATGATCATCTCAATTCATGCAGAAAAAAACCTTTGACAAAATCCAGCATCTCTTAATTTCTAAAGTTCTAGAGGAAATTAGACTGGAAGGAACATTTCTCAACATAATCAAAGGCATATACAACAAACACACAGCCAACATCACCCTAAATGGAGAGAAGTTCGAAGCATTCCCCTTAAAGGCAGTAACCTGGCAAGGCTGCCCCTTATCACCACTTCTCCTCAATATAGTGCTTGAAATGCCTGCTAGAGCAATAAGGCAAGAAAAGGAAATTAAAGGAGTACTAATTGGAAAAGAGGAAGTCAAGCTATCCCTTTTTGCAGATAATTTGATAGTTTACCTAAGGGATGCTATAAACACCACCAGAAAACTCTTAGAATATTTAAGTCTCTGGTTGCTTCAGATGACAATCAATGGCCTGGTGGACTGGGCCTGGTTGAAGGAGGAGGCATTAAGTGTATACCTAGAGTATCTCCAGAAACTTTGGATGTTGAATGATGCATTTTTTCTCTGGCCCAAACTGGCTTCTGGATTTGGAGATTTGTTCCTTCCTGAGTGCATCTTTCAAGACATCCCTGTCTTCTCTATAAGGAACCCTTGGACTGAGATTCTTCTGTGGACTGCATAGGGTTGTTCTTGCTCATGTCACACAACTGCTTCCTTATGTGCTCTAGAATCACAGTTATTCCATGTGGAGAGATGGCTACAGCAGATAGAGTAAGTGAAAGTCTACATCTTTTCTTGTTATTCTTATAGACAGAGGTGGGCAAACCTCCATATTATTTGGAAACAATTGCAAGTCTAACAAAACACCAACACTAAATATGCTTTCTGCTCTGTGATTGTAATCCATGCATTGAAACCTGCCCAGCCATTGCCACCTGTGTGGTGGGTGCAGGAGCTTGTCTCCTAAGTACAGAGACTTTGTCCATCATGTGGTGTCACATAAAGAGTGGGCATCTGTTTGGCAAATCAGGATGTGTGCTGAATATTTACAAATTGCTGACCCATCACGTTGTTCATAATGCCTGTGCAGAAGATTCAATTTCTTCTAGTATGGAATGCCACAGAGGCTTCTCTTCAATATCCACTGTGGCTCAGGGCCTGCTTGTTTCATCAAGGACTCCAGGAAGAGGCACTGCTATGTGGTTCTTTGCATAGCAGCAGATCACATCTCGAGAGCACTCAAACAGTGAGAACTCCTGCCAGGGGAATCCCAAGATATTTTCCTGTGGCTTTATGACCAGGACTTTGGTGTATTCCCAAGACTGTCCCACAACATCTCCTAGTAGCATTACCACTCACAGAACAAGTGGGGCTGGATTCCAATCTAGGCAGGAACTGATCCTGGTAAGGAGACCAATGCTCGGCCTAGTCCAGCCCCTCATGTGAGATACTATGCACCACTCAGTGTAGCCAGGAGAGAGACATGTCACTGGGGAGCCAGATTACATCTGCCAGGTTTCCTGGGCACTAGAAAGTGAGCAGTGAGCACCTTGTTCTCAGTTAAAGTGACCTCACCTGGTTTCTACCTTCCTCAGAGCAGATGTCTCACCCCTTCAACCTACCAACCCTCAGGTAAAGTTCTAAATAATCCATACTCCTTCCTGCAGAGGCCCCTGCCATGAAGGACTGTCCTTGTCTTTGACATGATTTGAGTCCTATCAGCCAGGGCACACCCCTCTCCAGGTAACTGCTGCCCTCTTTCTATGCAAGGCAATATGAGCTCTGCCTGTCAGCACCTCCTCTCCTGTAGGCCATGGTCTTTGCTGGGGTTCCTGCCCATTTTGCTCAGTGCTTCTGCTTGGAAATAGACTCAGACAGCACTCATAGCAGTCATTTTCCCTGAACATGGAGATGGCTTTCTTCCTCTGTGGATCCTCTGCAGAGTGGGTCTGTGCACTGCAGCCTCCAGACCATTCTACCATTGTACCTTTGCTGTTTGGCCTCTGGCTCTGTGATCTGTGGAAATGGCTTAATGGAGCTGCATTTCCTCATGAGTTTCCACAAGAAATATTGTCCTCTCTTGCCTGGAATACTACTTGTGAGTAATATTTGGTCAAATTTCTTTATTTCTAAGGATCCCAGAATTGTTATTAGAAATGATTATGTCACAAAACTCCATGAAATGCAACTTGTACTGACTGCGTCTCCAAGTTGCTCCTGGGTCACCACAATTGTGGGCTACACACATCTAATCTGGTCTATTTCACATCTTTATGTAAGTTCCCAGCCTGTTACAGACTCAAGCATGTCTGCCAGGAACCCCAGCTCCTACTCAGGAAGGACAGAAAGATGCTTCTTCTAGGGCTATGATGTGGGAAGCCACATGAAAGAGCAAGCCAGATCACCTGACCTCAGAGGAAGAAGAACCCGAGGTACTACCTGAAACCTTAAAGCTGACATAGTTCTAAGAAAAGAAAATACTTCCTTATCTGAGAGGCAGCTTTGAGATGACAGAACCAAATAGGACTTATAACCTGAGTGTGGACAAGGCATTCAAAAGTTGTCCCTATCCCTGAAGCAGACACTAGAGAGTGAAGCAACGTCCTTCTTCTAATGTGCTGCTCTGTTTTAATAGGCAGTGGCTGGATAAGCAGAGTATTTCCAGGCAATAAGGCCTAGAAATCCCTTGGCTTGACATCATTACTCTGAGGTGACTGGTGCTGGGTTTATGGCAACAAGCCTAGGACCCTTCACTTCTGACCAAGCAGAGGAAGTTTTAGACACCACAGGTGTGGACAATCCCCTTTCTAAATAGCACCACTGTCAACCTGCAGTGTACATTCATTGTGACAACCTGGGATATGGCTTTCCTGGTACCCTGACACCTGGCGAGCCCTGAAAGCCTTGGTTCTGGTCTTGGTTCAATGTTCTCCTTTGGTTCCATCTCCATTGATGAAGAAGAGCTGTACCACACAGGCCTCTTGGCACTGAGCCAGGAGAAGCTGATTTAATTTCAGTGACTTGAAGTCAATCGACTTCTGGTGAGGTATTTCATTCCCAAGAACATGAGGGCATCATCGCTAGCAGCAAAATATTGTCAGCTGTCTAAATGTCCAAAACCCTGGGACAAACCAAAGGAATGCACTGGATATAACACAACTTTTAAGGAGAACACAGAGCTGACAGTCACCAAACTAAAGAGACATGGGTGATAAAGAGACTGACTAGAGGAGAGAAACAGGGTACTCTCACTTTCCAGGACCCTGTGAGCCAAAACTGTCAGTTTCACAGAGAAAGGCAGGGCCTGACATGGGCCATTCTCACTGCAGACACTGTAACGGTATCATTTATTCAGAGGCCACCTAATTTCTAATATGACAATTTTCACTAATTCCTTCACCAAAAGCTTATTAATTTTTTTGCTTTATTTTGTTATAGTTGCTTGTTTCTGAGATACATCCTTTCAGGAGCCCCAGCTGGCTTAGAACTCACTATTTAGATCAGGCCAGCCTAGATATCAAAGACATCCTCCTACCTGTGCTTGAGAATTAGTAGGATTTTGTTTTTTTTTTTTTTTGTTCTTTGTGAGACAGGGTCTCCCTTTAGTTTCAACTGGCCTGAAGCTCGCTATGTAGAACAAGTTGGCCTTGAAGTCACAGAGATCCACCTGCTTCTGCCTCTCAAGTGCTAGGATGAAAANTTTTTGATTACTTTTAAAGGCCATTGTATAAAAATTGGATGATGTAACAGGAACTAAGATGTCCAATCCCCTCATGGACAACATGACAACATTGTGGAAGGACTCCTGATCAGTGTGTCACAGTCACTGGTGAGCAGAGACCATACCTTATAATAAAAGTATGTCATTCTCTCCAACTTGTAATATAAATATATCCTGAATTGGAGGATTTTCTTTTTTTCCAAAAGATGTCATGCTTTCCTTGAGGAACTGTTTGAAGGTTCCTCCTTGGCAAGCCCAAACAACAATCAATTTTGCCCTTGAGCTCCACTGAATTGGAGGATTTTCTTTTCCTTTTCCTTTTTTTTTGCTAAAAGATGTCATGTTTTCCTTATGGAATTGTTTGAAGGTTCCTTCTTGGCAAGCCCAAACAACCATTAATTTTGCCCTTGTGCTCCACACTGGGGTCTTTCCCTCCCATGGTCCCTTAAATGAGGTCCAGTAAGCACACATCCTGTCTTAATCTTCCTGTACTGGCTTCCATGATACAGCCTGGGTAGTCCAACGATGGCAGTCTATACTCTGACAAGGCTGAAATCCCAGTAGCTGCTCAGTCCACAAGCTGGGGGAAAAAAGAAAAAAAAAGAGAAAAAAACTCTGGAAAGACTCAGAAAAAGATGCAAGACATGTATGGCAGAGTGCAGGAACTCATAAATAAATACATAAAAAATAATATAAAATAAAATATGGGTATATAAACAAAGGGGGATGTCACAGCCTGTTATGAAGTCTCCAGTGTGTGCTACAGAGACCCTCCATGGGCATCTCCTGAGGATGCTGTCTTCTCACATCCACCTCACTTCAGAGGATGTCAGCAATAAACATTCCTGGCACTGCAGGAAGCTACTTACTTCCTCATTGCCTTAATTCCATGGAATGTGAAAGCAGCTCTCACAGATCCCAAGATCTCACCTGTGTCACTTCTGCCTTCATGAGGTCCTGTTCCATGTCCCACAGGAGTATCTGCTCAGCCTTGGCTCTAGGCCACCTCTGATTCCCATTGCCTTCATCATCTTCATCCTATAATTTGGCACAAATTATAAGGTGCTAATGAAAGAAGTACACTAAGTTCTTAGATTTACTACAAGGGAAGAATGAGAAAACAATCATTATTTGCTGGTTTATATGTCAAAACAATACATCCAGATAAATATAAAACCCATTATTGAGATTCATGTCTCATATTTTGTAGGGTTCCCATTTGGCAAAATAGCTCTTAGGAAATCAGCAAGCAACCTTCAAGGCTGGGATCCTGCTGATCTCTTGCTTGCCTGTGAAAACCTGCTTGGAGCCAACTGTCTTTTATGCTTTGGGCAAAGCACTGTCACATTCCTGTAGTGATCTGGAGTATAAGGCCTGAAATCTTGCTTGTCCCAACCCCCAATTCTGTATGTCCCAACCCCCACAAGGTCCCATATAAAAGCCCTGGATTACAGCAATAAACCGAGTAATTTCCCTCATGGAATTGCTCCCAGTGTCATTTGAGTCCATCTCTTCTTTATTCTCTCTCTTTCTCTTTCTCTTTTATTGTATTGGGCCTCATTTCCAATACTCCCCCTCTCTACCAGGGATTAGACCCAGGTTCTATGGGCCCTGGTCCAGGGAGGCAGAGCACCTCGTGGAAGGCTGCAACCTGCGTCATAAATTAATTGCTACAATATTTCTATTTCACTTAATTCAAATTCCACAGTAGAAAAGTCACAGTGATTATATGCCTAAAAGTGAGTTTCATTAGCCACGGGGTTCAGAATGGAGTCTAGAGGCTGAGACCCACTAAAGAACACAAGACTTGGAGATGGAGAGTCAGCTCCATAGTTCAGAACACTGACTGCTCTTGTAGAGAGAGGACCCAGGTCCAAATCCTGGCACCCACATGGGAGCTAATAATTGTCTGTAAATCCAGTTCCAATGGACCCAACACCATCTTCTGACCTCTGCTTGCATTGCACAACATAGGTGTACTAACATACATGTGGGCAATACACTCATATACATAAACTAAAAATAATAAATACAATATTTTAAAAACCAAGGCTATTTTAACTCAATCTGACCTGGTTTTCATTTCTTTCTTCAAGAACTTGAAAACACAGCTATAGAGCAAAGAGGTTCAAGACAAAAGGCTGGATGTTGATGCCTGGGCTGGTACCTAGGGCCCCGTGGGGCTGTGAAATAGGAGGGGACCTGCACTAATCGGCTGGTGTCCTAGAAAGCTTTAATGCTACTCAGCAGACAAAATCGGCAGTGTATTTATCACAGGTTTGTCTTCAGGAAATCTGAAGTCCTATTTTCTCATTCGCCTCTGATAAGTTCCCATCATCCTTGCCTGGATAAGCAACACTGTTAGCTAAGATTTTATGATACAAAATTCAGACATGTGCTCTTATTCCATGGGAACTAGAGCTGACTGAAGAGCTTGACAGAGCCATGACTTAGTGGCTGTTGTCTCATCAAAGCAGAGAAGCTGTCAGTGTTAAGAGTTAAGTTTTTCTTTTAAAATATTGGTGAAAACTCCCTGCACAAAACTATATGAGCTTTGCTGTGGTTCACTAGAACCATGGGAAGTGGACTTATGTTTAAGTTTTTCATGAAATAAAACACCCAGCAATGGATGGAGTTGAGAATTATGGACAGACAGACCTCCAGCACCAGCTCAGACTCACCCCAACCCATCTGTGTGCCTTTATGTTTAGATGGCCAAAAGCTTTGCAAGTTTTGTCTCTTCTTCCTATGTTTCTAGATGAAAGTGACATTCTGGGTGGATGCAGCTTACCTGATCAATTTAAATAAGAAGTAACTAGAAATTATACAAAAGGAAAGTTAAGCAAAAATCTGCAAGAAAAACACAAACCTTAGCATTCTAAACAGCTTGTGAACTGCAGTTCATGTAGAAGCATTCACTTTCATTTTCTTGACATGATTATTGTAGAACATTGCTATTTACTTTGTAAAACACACATAAGATCCATTAGATTACATTTTCTTAGCACGAAAATAAACTACCACATTGCACTATATTTTGTTAGCGATAACTTAAAGGCAACAGGGCTTTAAAAACTCGCAATCCCTTATAATTCAGGAGTTTCTATTTTTTAAACCTGTGGTTTAATTAAAGGAAAGCAACTTAACTCCTAATGGTTGTAGGTTGTGCACAGACATCAGCCCTTCATCTCAGGAACCTCTTGGTGATCACTGTAGAGTCAGAACCGGGTATACACACACAAGCTTCAGGACATATTTGAAACTTAACCCACTGAATACACAAAACAATGTTGTCATTCTCTACATACAATTTGCTGTAAAACAGCTTTTCACAAGGATTACTGGGATGAAAAGGGAGAGGCAGAGATGAGTGAAATACAATTCTGATTCCAGGGAAGCAAGGGAGGTTTCTAGTCAGGCTGCTGTGGGGGTCTGCAGACATAGTAGAAGCAGATCTTCACACTAACAAGGGATAAAGACAGAACCCTGAGCTTTCAGACCCAGAGGAGAGTGTGATACAACCTCTGATCTTACAAGGTCCTAGAATTCTCCTGGGCTGAGAAACATCTCAGAAAATGCTCAAAGTCTCTAATAATTAAGGAGATGCAAATTAAAACCAGTTTAAAATTTCAACTTACTCCAATAAAACTGGCTAAGTTTAGGAAAACAAATGACACCAAATGCTGGAGAGGTTGTGGAGAAAGGGGAACACTCATGCACTGCTGGTGGGAATGCAAACTCTTGCAACCCCTATGGAAAGCGGTATGGAGAATACTTAAAAGACTCAAATTAAACCTACCACCTGACCCAGTCATACCTCTCCTGGGTTTATACCCATGAGACTTAACTTGTCCCAGAGAAACATGCAAAATCATGTTTATTGCTGCTCTCTTCACCATAGTGAAGAGCTGTAAGCAACCCAAGTGTCCCCAACTGATGAGTGGATAATGGAAATATGGTACATTTACAAAATGGAGTTCTATTGCAGCAGTAAAGAAAGACATCATGAAATTTGCAGGTAATTGGATGGAACTAGAAGCCATTATGCTAAGTGAAGTAACACAGTCCCAAAAAAAATGATGAATGGTATCTCTCATTTGTGGATGCTGGCACCAAATTCCTATTTGAAAGGCAAGCTGAGCAAAGTTAATGTTCTATTTCTTTTTATCTGAAGGGAACTATTCTGTTATAATGCGAATCCCTTAAAGGGCTCTAGAATTAACTGACTGCTTATTTTCAGACTTTGTAATTGTGGTATATCTATGGAGGGTATGTATTCATATATTTCTCTTGTGGAGCAATACAAATGGGAGGGAACAACAATGACAAAAAGATTGGATCAAAGAACCTACTGAAACAGTTAACTTCTGCCCAAACGATATACCTCTGCAGAGGACACTTTTAAAAAGACTGAGAAAAAGGTGCAAGACATGTATGGCAGAATGCATGAACTGGTGGAGTGGGAGGCATGGAAAAGAGAGTGTGTCTAATTTGGACTGAGCAATGATGTATGAAACACACAAAACACCAATAAAATATTTTATTTAAAAAAAAAAGAATTGGCAATACCAAAAGTATGAAGTAATTAGATTTTATGAGTTGGATTTATCCATAGTTGTTTGTAGTTGACTCTTTAATACCCAGGAACCTGGAAAGTCATAAGGGATTAAAATATAAGCATCCATCTACACACACACACACACACACACACACACACACAC